>CM029791.1:15283001-15386001 GCA_017562165.1 Ectropis grisescens
ACAAAATTAAAAATTTTGGTTAACCCCAACTACCTCGGATCTCGGATTTGTAATCTGTACAACATTCTGCTAGTCAAGCCCTTTCATTTGATACCCATATTGTGGTAGTAGTGAAAAATAATGTAATTCGCCATTTTGTGGTGGCGGCCATCTTGGATTTGAAATTTATTATTATGTATTGTATTCTACTAGTCAAGCCCTTTCATTTGATACCCATATTGAGATAAGTTGTGAAGAAATATTTTGTCCGCCATTTTGTGGAGGCGGCCATCTTGAATCGATATTAACCAAACATAGCTAAGAACATCCGCACGGATATCAACCTTCGAATAAAAAAGCCGCATTGAAATCGGTCCATCCGTTTGAGCTCTACGGTGCCACAGACAGACACACACACAGACAGACAGACAGACAGACATCGACGTCAAACTTATAACACCCCTTTTTTTGGTCGGGGGTTAAAAATTTTATATAATTCGCCATTTTGTGGTGGCGGCCATCTTGGATTTGAAATTTGTTATAGTGTTTAGTACTCTACTAGTCAAGCCCTTTCATTTGATACCCATATTGAGGTAGGTTGTGAAGAAATATTTTGTCCGCCATTTTGTGGAGGCGGCCATTTTGAATCGATATTAACCAAACATAGCTAAGAACACCCGCACGGATATTAACTTTCAAAAAAAAAACCGCATCGAAATCGGCCCATCCGTTTGAGCTCTACGGTGCCACAGACAGACAGACAGACATCGACGTCAAACTTATAACACCCCTTTTTTTTGTCGGGGGTTAAAAAATAGATTTTTTAGTAATAAGTGCATTAAAGATGACAACTTTTGACATAGACAGACACATGCTTATCAAAATTTTCATAAAATTAATGTTAGTCGCTGCTGTTTATGAAGCTGCCACAAAACGGACATTGGCAGGGATGTGACAACCATATGTCACAGTGTGCGCATATAAATTAAGAAAAAAGTGATTTTGGCACTCAGATGAAACACCTCTCTTGGCACCACCTTTAGCGAAATTGTGAACTATTTTTGAAAGGTATATCTATCTGTATTCTGAAAATGCCTCATCGCATTATGATTCAACAATAATCATAATAAATAAATACACAGTCAAATTGAAGTCTCTTTTCTCTCTCATTTTTGATACTTCAAGTGAAGTCAATTCTCTCATTTTTAAGAGTTCAGAAGTCATAAAATGAGAGATTTGATAAAAAAAAACTTAGAATTGTATTGTAATTAATATCTTTTAAATTTCTAAGAAGTACATTTTCGTGATTATGTAATTGTATTTCACATGAATATTACACCCCACAATTTATCAAATTTAACCTTTCATTGCTGAAATTTATTTAGAACCAATAAGTGCAAAACACACTGATGGGATGGGATGGGAGGGGATGTGTTAAATTTAGATGATGGCATTTTCAGAAAGTTTCAGAAAGATATCATATATGAGTCTAAAGACTTGTATAATTTTCAAAGAGTTTGTATAATATAAAAATCAACAAAATTTGATGAAACAAAGTCAATTTTACTTTTGGACCTGTTAAAAATATTAATAGGTAGTGTGCAATATAGTATTGCAAACTAGATCTAGATATTTCAAAGAGTTAATGTGCTGTTAACAGCAAGGCCAAAAGTAAAAGTTGTATTAGGACTACAAGTTATGTCTGCCTATGTTTATCTCAAGACGGTAGGCAAAATAATAATGATAAAATATAAACAAATCAATTTTTTTGATTCTATGTGATGGATCTAAAGCATATAGTGTGAATAGTGTTGAATGCTAAAAACATTAAAATTTCTTCAATAGTGTGAAATAATGTACTTGCTTTATTTTATATTTTTTACAAAATGTGTAGTGACTGGATTGGCAAGACATGTCTCTGATGGGAAGCAGCACACCTGTCCTATGCAGTTCTAACAGCACTGTGCTATGCAGTTATTTCAGATTCTCCAAATCACTGCATAGCATTGCACTACATCCGTTATCCATAGTACAACTGGAAACAGGTTTTCAGGGCCAATAAACCATGGAGTACCATGGACCTGTAGCCAAATGTACCTGTTTTCATTTTGCACTACATTTTTTTATAATTTAGCACCTATGCTCTGTACTAAAGTATAACAAAACATTAAAATCTGATAGGATAGGTTTATGGGTCTTAGTGAAAACAAATATTTGCTCCATAAGTTCATAGAGAAATATTTTACCTACTTATATTATATAGAAATATTATAAAGTTATCGTATTTTATGATAGTTGCAACTCCTTCACACAAGATAGGTATTGAATGGATTCGTACATCAAAATAACAAGCTACGTACTTTATATCGATCCTCTTTCACATAAAATTGCTGAAGGTAGCTTTTGTATGAAATTTTATAGGAAAATAAAACAAGGTTATTTTTAACCCCGACAATTTTTGCAAAACGAGTAACAGGTCTCTAATAAAACGATGAAATGTATAAATAGAAAAATGTAATTCTGTACAAAAGTATAAAATATAAAACACTACTCACTAATATCTACAAAGCTAACTATAAGTTATTTAGGATTAATTTAAGTTGTTTCTGTTGCTTTGAGCTTGTCTCAGGTTTCCGATGGACGCCGACTCTCTGTAAAAGAAGATCACGGTTTTATAAAATTTGTTCTGAGTGCTGATTCACAACGCAGTTGTAAACGATTTTGGCACGGAATAACAATCCTAGTATCTATAATTCTAAACGGACAAAGACAAAGATCGCGAGAGGCATGCGCGGTCCGAGGGGGTTCACAGGGGACACGGAAACTACGCTGTTGAAATCTTGGGGGCTACTAGTAAAGTATTTTTGCTCGATTTATTGTATTTCTACTTGTGACCTCCTGTGAGCCTCAGGTTTTGGGGGCCAAAACCTGAGGCTGCGTACTGGTGACCCCCTTCAAAATTCCAGGCTGGGACCGCGCCTGTCGCGCGAGGTTTGATTTCCTGTCGAGATCAGTATTAATATACTTATAGTTTAAAAGACATATTGTTCTACAAATTGCGTGGTACATTATCCCGGTCCTACGCTCAGAAATATTTTATCCTAGCTATCTCTGTTAGCTACCACAATCGGGAGTTTCTTACAGGAAATTCTTGAGCGTCTCATCAAAATGGAGCTATTCACGAAAAATTTGTGTGAATTGAAATCTAGTGTCACGCTCGGGAATGATAAGAAATCTTCGGGTAAACTCGAAACCATGGCCATTCGCCATCTAGAAATGCGTCAGCATTTCGCATTGGCTGACTCATTTCTAGATGGCCACGCTCTCCGGTTTCAACCGCGTAGTTTCCAAAGTAAGCTATCAAATTCTGAGTTATTTGTTTCATTTCTATCGGCAGTTCCTATGACTGCCAATTTTTTGGAGATGCACAACGATGGTAAGGTTACCTGTCCGACGCCAGCCAGGAACGCTAGCAGACTGCGCTGTGGGGTCGGCAGTGCTTCTTGCCGCCCTCGGCGCAGCACAGGTTGGGAAGCAGTCCACGCTAGAGGTGCACTTCTGGGAACACGTCGTATTCCGGCGGCGCCGTGCATTGCAAGTACGACTCCAGCATTCGAACCGCTGGAATCATACGAGATTTATTGTAGAAGGATGTACGAAAAAAAAACCGCAGTGACATAGTAAAAGCGACATCGTTTCATGGTGTTACCCTAATCGTTGAACGAAGAGTTTTTTATATTGGTGGTCATTTCACTCAACGCCCCAAACTAAGCAAAACTTGTACCTACTATGGGTGCTAGATAGCTGATATACCTAAAACTCATATATTTTTAAATACATACATAGGTTTGACTCTACATTTGTGATAAGAACGTCTAGGCTGTGGAATGCGTTGCCTTTTTTTAAACTTTTATAGGTTTACACTTGACCGCCATCTCGCCTAATGATAGCTATGATGCGGTTTACTATGGAGCGTGCTTACCTAGAAAAAACCGATTCACTCTCGATTTGAAGACACCACAACTATAACCATCGAGAAAACCCCACTCAGGCAAGTCATTCCAAAGTCTAGACGTTCTTATCACAAAAGTAGAAAAGAAGTGTATCCGATAAAAAACCGATAAGCTAGCAAATTTTCGGCGATGTTCATGACTTTGCAGTCTTTTTAGCACAAGAGTGTTAATTTGTTATTCCTATGAGCCTTTTGGCACGTCTCTCGATCGATTTCAGAATCTCAAGTTGATACTTAGCCGATCTATCCCAAAGGTGCGAACAGTACTCCATACACGAACGAATCTGTGCTTTATACAAGAACAAAATTAAAAATTTTGATTAACCCCCGACTACCTTAGATTTGTTATCTGTACAACATTCTACTAGTCAAGCCCTTTCATTTGATACCCATATTAAGGAAGTTGTGAAAAAAAATGTAATTTGCCATTTTGTGGTAGCGGCCATCTTGGATTTGAAATTTGTCATAGTGCAAAGTATTCTACTAGTCAAGCCCTTTCGTTTGATACCCATATTGCGGTAGTAGTGAAAAAAAATATATAATTCGCCATTTTGTGGTGGCGGCCATCTTGGATTTCAAATTTGTTATAGCGTATAGTACTCTGCTAGTCAAGCCCTTTCATTTGATACCCATGTTGAGGTAGGTTGTGAAGAAATATTTTGTCCGCCATTTTGTGGAGGCGGCCATTTTGAATCGATATTATCCAGACATAGCTAAGAACACCCGCACGGGTATTAACTTTTAAATTAAAAAAAACCGCATTGAAATCGGCCCAACCGTTTGAGCTCTACGGTGCCACAGACAGACACACACACAGACAGACAGACAGACATCGACGTCAAACTTATAACACCCCTTTTTTTGGTCGGGGGTTAAAAACAAAAGCAATTGTTCAGACTTGAAGTACTAGCCTGAGTGGGGTTTCCCAATGGGCACACCCTTGGCGTCTTCAAACCGAGAGGGAATCGGTTCTTTCTAGGTAAGCACGCCCCATCGTAGACGGCATCGTCGCTTAACATCAGGCGAGATAATGGTCAAGTGTAAAACTATATAATAGTTAAAAAAATGATAAAAAACCGTGGCGGCCTAGTGGCTAGACCGTATGATTCACAATCGTGAGGCCGTAGGCTCGAATCCTGCCTGTATATTTTTAAAGTGTAGATGTACAAGTTTGTCGTCACCTTTACTTTGACAGAGTAGAAAAACATCGTGAAACCAGGATGAATCTCTCGAGGCTCCACACTGCTATCGTGGTGGATTATGGCTTTGACTCTCTCCTTATAAGAGAAGGTTCTGAGTTCCAGCAGTGTGAACATTTAGTGGATTAAATGGATCTTAGAGAGCCACGTAGACCACCCGTATTATGCTAAATTAGAGTTTTACTAGAATCCCTGTTCCATAAACCTACTTACAATTTGTCGGGTAACCTTTTCTTGGCCAAATTTTGGGGGTTGGGTCTACTAGATAATATCTATAAAAAAACAAGGGCGCAGTTTTAAAAGCTCGCACAGGGCGCAGAAAATACTATTTACAGACTGCTGGAATATGGTCGTGATGTAATAGCACTATGCAAGGGCGGATCTAGGGGTAGGGTCATGGGGGCCCTAGGCTGCGTGCAGAACCTTGGACCACTAATAGATACGCATGTGTACGCCTTGTTTCACGGTCTTAACCACGACTATCTGACGCTGCCCCCCCCCCACTCTTAGCTAAAGCTGGATCCCTTAGCCCTTGGCAGTATGGGTTAGCGGTACGTACGTCGGTCGATGGTGTTGGCGACGGGCACGAGGTCGAGGCGCGCGCGCGCCGTGCGGCAGTAGGAGCGCGCGCCGTCGGGGCAGCAGACGCGCGGCCAGCAGTCCGCGTCGGACTTGCACGTCTGCACCTCGAACAGCAGCTCTCCCAACGGAGCCGTCGGGCACTCGCGGGGAATCACGCCCAGCAACGCTGCCAATACATGTTATATGATCAGCACTAGGGTAATTCGTCGTATAATGTGGCGTTTTCCAGATGCAAATTGACTTGTCAAAATAGATCTAAATTTTGCCAAGTGTGTGCCAAGGCACCACTGTTTGTTTTGGTGAAATTTCTCTAACAAAATAAAATATTGAGCCACCTATGGTGAAATTGGGAACTGTCTTTGACAGGTCTTTTTGCGTCTTGAAAAAGCCCCATTGTAAGGACGCGGCCTAAATACTGCCGCAGTTACCTTAATACATATTTATTTTGCGCGGACGAAGTCGCGGGTAAAAGCCACTAAATACAATATAAGTCTTCTAAGCATGGCCATCTAGACTAGATTTGTAAATGTGGCCTTATGGCGACTATGGTAACACGCCATGGGCATGGTCCGGAGTTCGCCAGATTTCTATCATTCACGAACGTGATACTTGAGATTGATGCACGGAATATCTATGTGTTTGCGCCAAAAGAAGTTTTCCTTAAAACAAGAACAAAATTAAAATTTTGAATAACCCCCGACTACCTTAGATTTGTTATCTGTACAACATTCTACTAGTCAAGCCCTTTCATTTGATACCCATATTAAGGGAATTGTGAAAAAGGAAATGTAATTCGCCATTTTGTGGGAGCGGCCATCTTGGATTTGAAATTTGTCATAGTGCAAAGTATTCTACTAATCAAGCCCTTTCATTTGATACCCATATTGAGGTAGTAGTGAAAAATATTATATAATTCGCCATTTTGTGGTGGCGGCCATCTTGATTTGAAATTTGTTATAGCGTTTAGTATTCTACTAGTCAAGCCCTTTCATTTGATACCCATACTGAGGTAGGTTGTGAAGAAATATTTTGTCCGCCATTTTGTGGAGGCGGCCATTTTGAATCGATATTAACCAAAACATAGCTAAGAACACCCGCACGGATATTAACTTTCAAAAAAAAACCGCATCGAAATCGGCCCATCCGTTTGAGCTCTACGGTGCCACAGACAGACACACACACAGACAGACAGACAGACAGACAGACCGACAGACAGACAGACAGACAGACATCGACGTCAAACTTATAACACTTTTTTTTTGTCGGGGTTAAAATTGGCAGTCATAGGGACTGCCGATAGAAGTGAAAATTAATAACTCAGAATTTGACAGCTCACTTAGGAAAGTACGCGGGTGAAACAAGTGGGTGTGACCACGACCATGGCCATCTAGATCATCCGAGTTTACCCGAAGATTTCTTTCATTTACGAGCATGACGCTTGACCTCAATTCACAGCCCACGAAAAATCTGAGTGTGGTGGGCCAAAAGACATCTTCACTTAAAAAAAATACGAAGCTAGTTAACGGATGAACTTACGTTGATGGGACACCGGCGCAGGAGTGGGCTTGGGCGCCGGCACTCCTTTAACACATCGGCCATCACAGCAGACCTGGTCAGGACCACTGGTGATACGGCACTGCGAATTCTTCTCACAGGGAATGGGAACAGCACCGCTGGCGCTGACTTCGGACAAACCAGCTTCTGCGTCTTGCCTGCACTCGAGTAATCCTCATTATACACATCTACGGTGTTGTGCGTACGAGAGTACCTTACGTCACTCGTTATGTCATAGCCTACGGACAATGGGCCCAATTCAATAACAGGGCAGTGAACGTGTTGACCTTCTCTAGTCTAGTTTGTGGCTTTAGAACGGTGGTATTTAGTCCGATCGTTTATCTGTTTACGTTTCGCACACCTGGCTGGGAGTTGTTTATGCGTTTTCGAGCATTATCAAGATTATTTTATAAAATTTCATTCTGGATAAAAATGTTTTGTTTCTTTGCGCTCAAGACATTTTCTCGTTTGCACACCGAAAACATGACTTTGAAGTTCTGTGTGTACCGACTTATTTAAATGATAATTTTGTATAAAATTATGATTTTGTATCAATTAAAAGATGGTAAAGATCTAAATCAATAAATCATCATTGGGTTTTTTAACTTTTATGATTAAAGTATAAAGGAGGTAAATAGGTACCGAAATTAATGAGATTTATACTACCTATACAGAACTTTGCATTTTGCATGCCTTATCTTTGCCTTTTTGCCTTATCACTTTAACATAAAATTAAATGTATTGTGGATACTCACTAGATTTAGAAGACTTTTTGGCAGCGGGCGCTTCTGTCCGTTGTATAGGCAGCAGCTGCAGGAAGGGTTGTAGCAGCGGGATTTCAGTGGTTGTCGTTTTGGCCGTCGTCGGCTTGGGCGTGGTTGTCGTTGTGGTCGTCGTCGTGGTTGTCGTCGAGCTGGTGGTACTTGGAGTTGTAGTTGTGGTTGTGGTACTTGTGGTTGTGGTCGTGGTACTTGGCGTTGTGGTTGTGGTACTTGGCGTTGTGGTTGTCGTGATAGGTGCGATAGTGCTTGTGCTTTCGCTAATGGGCTCTATCCTACTCGGGCTCGGCGGGACCGTGCTACAACAACGAAACCAGCCGCGTCAGTGTGGCGTAGTGTTAGATACAAGAAGCAGTGGACGTTGACTGATTTTCTAACTCTGTGGTAAAGACGGATCAGAAAATACAAGTTACGCTCGTCTATTACACGTGTCATATTTATAAGAGAACTTATAACGTTGGCGCAGCAAGACACTATGAGAGTATCGCAATATTTAAAATAGATACAAGATGCAGGTAGGTAGGTGTGTATAGATATACATAGGTGTATAGAACACAATTTCTTAAATATTATTTGTCGAGTACTTTACATTTGATTTCGGTGTAGCAGAAGCTGCTACAGCTGAAGTATCTAGCGTTTGCAGCGCGAAGGTACATACCTATTTAGGATTTTATTGTAAAAAATTTGATTTTGGACTTCTGGTCCCGTTCTAAACATATCTACATAGACTCAATTAGCCTTGCATTTTCTGCTCCGTGATGATAGTGTTTTTTTTGTAATTAAAATTATTTTTATTATTAAATAAACAATTAATTTTCCCCCCTCAAATTAATTAATATTATTAATATCTTTTCAATGTAAATGAAATACTTTTACAAGATCTAATTTGTTCTTTCTAGCAACACTTTCCATAACATACACAACATAATTTTATTGATTAATAATATTTTACTTTTGGCCACACTTGACGCCGTGTGTTTTAGTAAATTTCTGTGTGAGTCTTAGATATGTAATAAAATGTAACTTTATGTTAGCGCCTTATTAGGCATGTACAATAAATTTTGTACGAAACTCATACCCTATACATATAGATATTTAAAATAAATGCCAGATTCATGATACCTACACACAGTTCACTTCTTGCATTAAAAGGACGCCGCATGCGCCTGAAACTTTAGGTTGTACCGACCACATCATGCGCAACCGAATAATTAATCAAAAATAATACGGAACAACAACATTCCACATCTAAAATACCTAAATACCTAGCTACCTAGCGCCTAGCTTTGAGTGTATAAATTGTTTCAAGTTGTAGGCAAATTATTTAAATTTGGTGTGTTCCATAAACTGTACCTACCTACCTGTATGTCTCTAAAATCTTAGATTTTAAGCCGCTACGTATTTTTAAATTTGCGATAACAACTGGATTTTTTAGAGAAATGAAAGTATACACTACTTACTAGAGACTGATAAGGAACTTATAGCGTTGTGTATTACGTGAGCGACTGAACACAGCTTTGACAATAATCAAAACTAAACGATCGTTTTCAAGAAAAGCATTATGAAATGCACGAAATTGCTAATACATTTCGCTATTCATGTTCGGAGATTGTGAACGGTGACGGAGCTTTCGAAAGACGTACCTATTTCCTTAAGAAGGAAGAAGATAGATAACATATTTAAATCGGTCGTCTGCAATTTTTAGATCGAGTTTTGCTAATTTTGATGCGCTATTGTGCAAAAGTGCATTTGGTTACCACATACCTAAATCTTAGTAAGGTGTTATGACATGGTATTTATGTTTTATATTAAACTTAGTAGTAATAAAGCGCTGCGTTGCTACAAATACATAGAAATATTGGTTAGCTGGTTATGCTCGCGTATTTCCTATTGACTTTGAGAAATCTGCTGCTGTCCATAGCCTATTATATATCCGAGTTTTTAACTAACGACCTGAGAACCTTCCAGGATAAAAACTTGGTGATTGACTGTGAAACATAACACTTTGCTCCAAAACGATAATGAAATTGAAATGCCCGCTTGGGTATATTGTGTTGCGACTTCATTTTGTACTAAATTCTATCTGTAAACCTAATTCATTATATCTGTAACATAATGAAGCAATATATGATTGAATATTAAAATTAAAGTAAAATTTGATTTGCCATAACACGATTACAATTAAAACAAAAAAATCTCAAGACAGGGTTAAAAACAATGGTAGTTATTTGTTATGACCACAAATATCGGGGGATATGCCTTGATTGCGAATCTAGTTCGAAACCGAGTGTCTCCGGTCTTCTCCCACCACCCCTATAGTTCGTATAATGGGATTGATAGTATATTTATACTATCAATGTATAATGGTAATATTTTATGTGTTTGCAAAGTGTAAGTACATATATTTGAGAAAGCACACAATTCAAAGCTAAAAATCGGTAAATTATATTAATGCAAGTATGACCTGCCTGCTTATGTAGGTATATGATAAATATGTCGCAGCTGAACCTGGTCAGCTGCCGCACTAACTTTATTGTATGAATTGATTCAACTTGTAAATCATTGTTATTTATTGTGTTCAATAAACTGTCTCCATCTAACTATATGCAGAAAAAACAACCTCTAGATATGGCACAGGAAGTAAGGTGGATTATTAGAGTTAATAATTGCTTAATTTGAAAGACATTACCGCGTGGCCCTGAGTTAGTTTTACGCTCTTTGATATTCGAAAGTAGGTATTACCTACTTAGAATTAATAAGACATGATTGAACTAAGCAGCCGGTCATTTTAACAGTGTCCTTTTACGTCAACATTTATTTTAATTATTTATAATGCACAAGCTCTAACGTAAAGCCTGACGTAAAGTTTTAGGTAGATAGGTATATCTACGAGTATGAAAAAATATTAATTAAAGCATGGATGCAAGTTTCAAGTTTCTTTATTCTAGAGGTATTTAGTGGTCGCCATGTGGCCTAAATTCGACCATTAAGCAATATTAAACACTCAGATAAATTATTATAATAGCAAAATGCTCTAATTATTAAACATGAATCTATTCTAGATTTCACCCCAAACTAACAATGAACATAAGTGTATTGGTACATTTGGTACGTCTTTTACGTCAAATGGTAGTGTGTGTAATGTTTTTGACGTGACAACGTCTAATAAATCGATGAATGCCGGCTGCATGCACGAAAAAGTTTTCCGTTGTGTCCCATTACGCTCATTGTACGCTTGCGCCGCATTTATCACTGTTTTATTATGACGTTGTCATGTTAAACTATCGTCCATAAACCAACCGACTTAACAGACAACCTATTTTTTATTGATTTAGTGTATTTTTATGCTTAATTAAGAAAATCATTCTGCACTCCTTCTCTATACCTAATACTAACTAATTATACTCGTAAGTATGCGAAATTTCATACTTCTCTGTTCGCGCAATTTTCGTAAAAGTAGTAGGTACAAAGTTTTTGTTTTTGGTTCACGCACTCATCTATAATTTATTCTTTCGCCATCTAATAGTTATCGACTCATTACACTTAATTAGTTTAATAATATGTAAGTGGCATGTTTTAGTACACTTTGTGAGCGGCGGTTGATCTATATCTATACTAATATTATAAAGAGGAAAGATTTGTTTGTTTGTTTGTTTGTAATGAATAGGCTCCGAAACTAGTATATAATAATAATAAGTATATAATAATAAATATTATATTTTAATGTAACTTTTCAAACTACTTATAGTAGTATTTTATGGGTATTCATTCCTGTTCAAAATTTAAGCAAAAATTTAGTAAAAGGTAGTTTTCTACGCCCATATTTTTAATTTTCTTTCAATAAGTACCTACTACTTACCTGATAATAAATATTATATTTTAATTATTCAAACAGCTTAGTACTTCATATAGTTCAATAAGCAAAAATTTAGTAAAAGCCTGTTTAATTATTTATTTCCTTCTATTTTTCATTTTATAATGCCCTAAAATGCCAAAAAGATCAAGATATCAACTTTCTAAACATAGTTCCCAGGCGAGGGCAATAAAAATACGGCGTAATGAGGAATCTTCATCAGAAACTGAAATTCGCCTTGCAAGTCGGAGAGAATACGCGTCGCAATCGCGTGCTAGAGAGTCAAGTATCGAGCGTTCGCAGCGGCTTGCTGAACAAAATTTTATCACTGGCCCAGCAGCTGGTCAACTAGCTCATATACCGAGGATACCGATGATTCCAACTGATCTGCCAATCCCTTTTAAACGACTTCAGTTTCCGGTGAAATCATCTTTCGCGTTAACTATTAACAAGTCCCAGGGCCAAACCTTCGAATTATTAGGGATCGACCTACGAAAAGAATGTTTCACTCATGGCCAACTGTATGTTGGCCCACGTGTCGGAGCTCCTGAAAATCAATTTATTTTGCTGCCACAAAATAAAACTACTTCAAATATCGTTTACAGGGAAGCTCTGACTCACTAAAACTAATGGCTTTTTTTTTGTAAATAATATTATATATGTATAAAATTTTAAAATAAAAAATACAAAAAAACAAAAAAAATTCAAACTCCCTTTATAATTTTACTTTTTTTTAAACCCGATACAAAAAAAAGGGTGTGTGTGTGTGTGTGTGTGTGTGTATGTACCCGTGCGAAGCCGGGGCGGGCCGATAGTCTTGTATAAACTGAGGTTAGAATAGAAGCAGGAAACTGCATGAATTATAAATGCACACTCTCGCTAAGTTTTACAGACCAAGTCAGGAATTCATAAAGCTATAAAAACATAAGGAAAGCCGTGAGCTATAGCGAAAGCATAAAGACTGAAATCTTTGTTGAGTGTATATTGTAGGGAAGCTGTGTGGAAGTTATTGCGAATATGCAGAGGTAATGACCTACTGACTGAAATCATCGTTCAGTGTCGAATGTAGAAAAAGGCGCAAAGCTGTAAGTACAATGGACTTTTGGTCCGGGGCGTTGGCGACGCGACGCCCTTGGTGCAGGCTAGGCTACTTACAGCCAATCCATAATGACAATGACCTGCTAATTGTTTAAATGATTCAGTGATTATCACCGAAACATTGTAAATACCTGCCATATACCTAATAATAATAAACCACGTGAGATTAGAAACCGAATAGAGAAAAGAAAGAGAAGAAGATTGTAATCGAACGGTTTTCACAATGTAACTTATCTAACGGTGACGTATACAAGGAATGTTATTATGCAGTAAAGATTGTCGTTGTAGTGAATTTACACCTAGACGGATGTTTAACTGGTGGTTCACTTGGGGTTCGCAATGGACTTTTTGAAGTGAACATTTCTTTTGCCGCGCCTTATACTGATTCTTGTGGGCTGTGAATTGAATTCTAGAGTCACGCTCGGGAATGATAGGAAATCTTCGGGTAAACTCGGGGCCATGGCCACGCCCTCTGGTTTCACACGGGTAGTTTCCAAAGTAAACTATCAAATTCTGACTTATAAGTTTTCAGTTCTATCGGCAGTTCCTATATGACTGCCAATTTCTTTATCGCCATATCCCTAGTAGACGCTCAGTCTAAACGTAGAAGAAATATTAAAAAATCTTTGTATAAGCGTGTGTAGCGAGTAAAGCAGAAGCAACGCGGACTTACGCCTTGATGGGCGCGGCTGCTACGCCCTTTGTGCAGACGCCTTTGCAGCAGAGATGTTGGCGAGTCATGACGCGGCATTCGCTGTGCTTGCGGCACGGCAGCGGAAACAGGTCCAGCCAGCCGCTCGTCGTGCGCACGGCCGGGCACGACAGCGACTGACCTTGTGCTCCTGAAACATTACCACGTTATTCATAAAAAAAGCGGCCAAGTGCGAGTCGGACTCGCGCACGGAACTCTCAGTGGGTACAAGCCTGTAGGTATATAAGCAATACTTATGGTATTTTAAGTAGGTAAATGTAAAGTAGGTAAGTATTATGTAACAATTTTTCTTTTTTTTTTGATATTGTTGCAGTTGCGAGCCTATTATAAATAAAGCCAATTCTTTTTAAATAACTCGTCCCGCGATAATAACAGCGTCATCGCAAAATATGATTGCTGGTTGACGAGTTGACATAGGCGCTTATGAGGAGAAGGCCCAGACTCTACCAAAATTGATTGGCTGGTTGATGATGCTTTGGATGCGATCGATTCTGATCAGGCAGAATAGTTCTTGCACGTTTATATCTATACAGGTTGTTACGCCTTTTAAATGCGTTTTTTTTCCGATGGATCTTGTTGTCTTCAAACCTAGAGTGAATGAATAATTTCCTTTTTGATAAGCACGTTCCATTGCGCCCTTGTAACGGCAAGGGTTGCGAGATGGCGGTCAAGTATAAACCTATTAACACAATTTAAAAAAAAATCTTCAAATGTTTGGTAATCATTACCAGAGAGTATAAAAAAAAAATCTCACATACCTAATTGTAATTTAACTAATATTTATGCATATTTCTAAGGCTTTAAAACAGGCTTAGAAGTTAATAATTACTTTCCTGTTGCTCGTTAAAATATAAACCGATGGCAATTAGAGTCGAAGCCGTCTTGTGTAACTTCAGAGCGAGTTGTTTAGTAAGCCCCTAACATTGTGGTTATGTATTTGCCTTTCTTAAAAATTTAAAGTTTAGATGTCTATACAAATTTGTTAATTATTAGTACAAAGTATATATTTACGGGTAGTGAGTAGATAACAGGTAACTTGAATAACAAAATAATAAGAAATAACAATGATTCGCGATATAGGTAATCGGAAATTAACAGAATATTAAACATCAATACATCGTGTCCGTCTGTCCGTCAATGCCTCGGTGCATAAGCAATATTATGTTAAAACACCAGTTTCTTGACGATGTTTTCCTTCACCCCGGCTTGCTCCCGGCCCCCCTCCCTTCCCCCTAGATCCGGGGCTGATAAAATCTGACATTCTCTAATAATATAATAAGTACGAAAGTTTGGATGTTTAGATGTTTGTTGCTCAATCCGCCCGGAACGTCTGAGCAAATCGTGTTACAATTTAGAACACGTATATTGTCAGAAATAACACACGCTACTTTCATCGCGGGAAAATAACAGGAACGGGATTTACGCGGATGAAACCGTGAGGCGCTGTAAGTAAGAAATAAATATTGGTTAATACCTAATCTATCCTCCTTCTAGCCCCATAGGTACCAACTAGTTAAATAAAAAGCCAAGCTTGTAGGTATTATGAGAGCTAGATAGCTGTTGTAATACCTAGTTATAAGTAGGTACATAGAAAGACCCGAAACAGAACAAATATTTGTATTCATCTCAAAAATATTTGTACTGGATGGGAACCGAACCGACGGCCTACGGCTTCGCAGTCAAACTTATTACCTACTAAGCTACTTTAAGATAAAACCCTTTTACTAATTGCTAAGATTTACCTACTCCGCTTTGAGTGTACCTAAGTAGGTAGGTACTTCCCACCTACTTCCCTTTGTGAAGTTTACCTTCACCTACAATCACCGTGGTCTCTTGGTCGCTTATCTTAATAACTAATGTTGTAACGTAACAAACTTATTTCCGGTTCGACAAAAATAAACAAATTAAACCACGCGACGCGACGGCCAACGGCTACCAACCAAGCAATGCGCATTGGATAGAAAAACCACTCATACTAGGTTAATGTAACCTACCAAGTAATGTTTGCCTGTATCTTAATGAAAGGAAATTAATTTTTTTCCAAAAAGAATTGATTTCTTTCAATTCGATCTTGTAAGGGAACAAAAATCTGCATGAGCTTAAAATACATATTTACATATAAATATGTATATTGGTGGACAATTCACACACAACACCATCTAGTTAATATATTCATATATAACACTAATATTGATTGACTGAAGCAAAGGATCGGAGATCAGAACGTACGCGGATAATGTTGCAGCCGATGATACCATACAGACTTGCATTTGCAAAGAGGCTGCCCGTTCACTTTGGTAGAGTTTTGTACAATCATTTGCCGGAAAGTAATAGAACCATCTCTAGCAAATTAATATTTGAAGAAAAGATCAAACAGCTTTTAATCCAGAGGACGTTGTACAGCATAGGTGCATATCTAAATTTTAACTACGAGTAGTATTGATGTTTCTATGACGCTTACGAGCAATTGGCTATGTAAGACTGTACATGCCTAGGTACTTATATTACCACAATAATATATAGATATTATTATAATAGAATAATTAAATTTAGATAGTAACAGTATTAATTACAATAGATAGTAACAATAATGCCCCTATACAGCATTTTATTAATTTTGTGATGTACATTATTTTATATTTTCAATGACATGATATATTAATACTATGTTCAGCAATTGGTTTCTAATGAAATTTGTTACTAATTCTAATGTATGTTTTTAATATGTCAATAAATGCTATCTTATCTTATCTAGGCCCAAACTAAGCCAATTTTGTAAAAAGGGAAACTATATAGCTGACACAGAAACACCAAGTCGTCTTCAAAGTCTTGAACACCACCCCAAAATTGCTAGCTTACCGGGTTTTTCACGAATACACTCCGGAGAATTTGAAACTGATCTCCATGGTTTAATACCACATTACTCTTTTCTCTATCGGTCTGCTCGTAGCATGAAAAAGTGACATCGTTTCTTGGTTGATGTTTCAAAGACTCAAAGATATTTGACTCAAATTTTGTCAAATTCGGAATGAGCAACATTTCACGTTTCACGTAATCAGCCCACTTTTTGTTCCCTCATAGAGGGAACTGGTGTCTTCTAGTTAAGTAAGCACACTACATAGACCACACCTTTGCTTACATTAAGCGAGATGGTCTTCACATTGAAGATAAATTTGTAGATCTGCCACAGGAAAAATGTTTAGACGCGGGATTAAAACCCGTACCGGTAGTAGAGTAGGTACATTCTCGTCACTAGGCAAACTTTGTATTAAATTTGTCACCGTAAAATGATTGTAAAATACAGTCACACCTCCCTCAGTTTACAGTCCAATGACGTTAGATTATGACCTGACCCACTGTATGTTTATAATAGCACACGTTTTATTACAAACTGACTGCATCTACAATTTTATGGTGACATTTACATACTCGTAATATTGTTGGGATTTTCTGTAAAAGGATTGGCGAAAAGTCGAATGTCAAAGGTCTTGAAAATGAAGCTGTATGTAGGCTAACCACCCGAGGCTAAACGTGAACGAGAGGTGGTTATGGAGGTTTCGCAACGTAATACGCATATGACTTGTGCAACGTGCATCAGCTCTATGTAGATGTGCATTACCAGATCCATGATAAACTGCACGCACATCATAATGTACAAGGATACCTCTTACCTACATCAAAAATACATTATCTTTGCATCGGTGATTACCTACATATTTAGTGTGATACTATGTATGACAGTGGGTTCCTGTTAATATTTAGTGTGATACTATGACAGTGGGTTCCTGTTCCTGATAACACCGTCTTTTTTCTATCGTTTAAATGTATAATGTACTTTAATAACACATTTGCTCTTTTTTTTTTTTTTTTTTTTTTTTAATTATCCACTCCACAGACTCCGGGGTCCGTGATCTTTGTCATTACAATAATCTTTTTTTTTTACACATTTCTTGGATAAGGAGAAGAGGAAAATAGAAGGATTTGGGTACATTTAAAATCTAATTCTAGTGCTTGTCTGTAGAGCCGATCACTACCAGTTGGGATTCCGCTAGTAATCGACTCAACATCGAGTGTTTGCCTAATTGCCTTTTGCCATTTGCCTAAACTGCCTCCTCCCGGCCCAGAGCCTCCACAACGGCCGCATTTCTGTCCCTGATGGCCATCTGTAGGTTGAAATCGCGGATGGTCTTCGATGATGCAGCCCACGCTCGCCGCACGAACCGACCGATGGCGTCGTCGGTGTCGTCAGCGTAGTATGTGAAGGTCCCCGTGTGCCGTGAGATTGCAACTACCGCATGGGGCACGCTCTCGTGCAGCTTCATGTTTGCCTTGGTTTTGATTACGATTACCGACTCGTATGTTAGTCCCTGAGCTTCATGGATGGTAAGGATGCGTGACCCGGTGCCTGACCCATAACCCTGGTTTGTCAGGGTCTCCTTCTCCTCTTGAGTGTGAACTAAGAAGAGGGTGTTTGGTTGGGTGTTGGGTATTTGCGCTCCCTTATATCTTCTCTGCTCTAGGGACTTTATACGGGACGCTGAGGAGTACATACCCGAGTATATTTCCCTCAGTGCATATGCGACGTCCATTGGGTTTCGATGTGTGCAGAGCAACTCCTGGCTGATCTTTGTTACCAGGTTCGGGCGATGATACCTCATTTCGAAGAGATTTTCCCTGTCGATATAAGGCAACTGATTGACGTCTCCAATGAGGACGATTTCGCCAACACCAGACAGCCTTGAAGCCATCACAATGGCTCCAAAATGGTTCATGAGAGCTTCGTCCACCATGAGGCGGCTGAAACTTTCTCTACCGAAACCATTTACTAGAGCAGAAGCCATGGTTCGCACTCTGGTTTTGACCAGGTTTCCGATTCGGTGCGATAGCTTTTCTCTTAGATCTTTGCTGCCTCAGTTGTTGTAGTAATGATGGCGTCCTTGTCCACGTCGAAGTGTCTAATCACCCATGTTGTTTTTCCACATCCTGGAACTCCGTTGACTCACTGTATTCTCGGTACCTCCCAATTTTCCCAATCTGCTTTGACGTTTCCGTTCCCTTCGATGGTCTTGGCCATCTCTAGGATCTTATCGTCCAGCATAATCTTGGTGCATCGGGCAGTAACTACAATTGGGTCGTTTGGTGGTGTCGCATAAACTGGCACTCCCGCGCGCTCTGTCTCTCTCGTTCAGTGTCACGAAGCCATTTTCAGCACTGTAAGCTGCCATATACTGTCCTGTCATGGTTCCCTTGATGACCCGGGATGTGACATTATTGTAAATGGCTGCTTCGGCCTCCTCGAGTTTCGCCTTTAAAAGGCTTTCACTTCCTAGCCTATAGGACTGCATGATGTTTTCGCAGGTCTTGAGGTTGACTTGTCGTGTCGCGCTCAGTGTGGCTATGAATTCGATGAAGGCGTTTCGTGCTTGGCTCCGCGGCTCCGAAGCCGTGACATAGCGGGGCGGTTCAACCTGTCCCATGTCGGCTCTCGTTCGGGCTGTTTGTTGCTGTGAAGCTGCTTTGGGGGTCTTTGACGTCGAGGGGGTGATGAATGGGATGTGATTCGGAGTACGCTCCTTGCCGCTGCGTTGAAAGCAGTCACGAACGCCGTGTTGGTGCCTCGGCTGCCAGTTAGATTGGCTGAGGCTTTTTCCGCGGCTGCCCTCTGCTGTACTCTTTCGGAGCCGGTTTGGATGGTCGAACTAGGAACAGGATGTCCCCAGCTGTCAGTTGCATTTGTTTGGTCGTGCGAAGGGGTTCTGAGGAAGCTCAGATTTTCCCCCTGTCTTCGTATACGACAACCTCATGATGTTTAGAGGCCTCAATGCAACCCAGCCGGTCTGCGACTCTCGCTCTTGAATATTCGATTGCCATCGCATCCACGCTTATCACCGGGGTGTTTCACCTGCATTTCTGCTCAGGTGTGCGAGCAGCGCACTTGCCTGTGTGAAAGGCGTCCGACCTTCCGAGTACTCTATTAGTGCAATCGTTTTGTTCTTCGATCGCACCAACCGAAATCGGTGGCCGTCTAACTCGCACACCGGCATGGCGTCGTAGGTTTTCCGCTTCATCGTGACTTTGCGGTACTCCCATTGAGCAGGCGAGACAATCCAGGCGACAAACGGGCTCGTTTCCGTTCCCAAGCGAAGCAAAAGCTTATTCCGAATCTTTCTTTGTTGCTGTCCATGAAGAGAGCCACCCGCGGATACGGATCCCTGCTTCTCCTCGGTCTGCGTTCTCCAGTAGTTGTTTGACGGAGATGCTCTTCGAGGAGTTATGTTGGGCGGGAACCGCATGCCGCGCGGCGTCCACAGACAGCGGGGCAGAGTGTGGTGGTGATGGGGGCGCGTATTTGATTTAGTGGAGTTTCTCATGGCCGCTATGCGGAATGAGCTCTCCATGAAGGACAGGAGCCGTGTTCTGTTATCTGGATCTACTAAGATGTTGTGGAGATCCGAGACAACCAGTCTTCTGTCGATCATAGATTCGAGCTCATGTCTTGCGACCATGAATCGGGGACAATCGACTAGCACGTGCCAGATCGTTTCGGGTTGGTCGGGGTCACACTCGCATGCCGGACTGCTCTTGAGCTTAAATCTGTACAGGTAATCTGCTATTCCTCCGTGTCCCGTCAACGCTTGTACCTGGAAGGGAGTCAGTTTCGTGGTTCTCATCACCCGATATGCGTTTGCTATATCAGGGAGGAACGTCTGGGTGACTTTTCCGGTGTCCGAGGTCTCATATCGATCCTGCCATTTCTTGACCGATTCTTCGCGGATTTTCCTTTTGACGTAGGACAAGGGGATCCCCTCGTAGTCCCTGGGTGACTCCGTGAGTGCCGCCGATTTGGCCAATTCGTCGGCTCTTTCATTGCCGACGGTGCCAACATGCGCTCTCACCCAGAAAAGACGAAGAGATCTCCCTTCAGCATTTATCTGTTCAATGTTTTCCTTTACGCACTTAACCAAGGGGTGGCTCGTTTTTGGGTTACTTAGCAGTTCGAGTGAAGATCGAGAGTCACTCAGGACATTGACTTCTGGGTCCTTGCTCTTTAACGCCATTTGAGTTGCCCGGTAAAGAGCATAAAGTTCCGATTGAAAGACTGTGCATTCGGAGTGGAGCTTGAAGGTCGAGTTCTTGACCTCTCTGCCATTCTCCCACCATGTTAGAGCAGCTCCAACTTTACCTTCAATTTTACTGCCATCAGTATAAATTTGAGGCCCTTGTGGAAGATTAGAGGTGTCTTCTAGGAGCTCGTACTCTACGGATAACTGCGTGGACGGATGGGGTTGGTCTAGGCAGTTAACATTCTGTTCGAGCTCCACTTCTGGTGGGAGGTAGTCTTGGGAGAGGTTCTTTTTTACTCTGTACAAATTTGCCGCTTCCTGTATTCTCAGATCCAGGGGGAGCAGGCCGGAAAGGGCAAGTGATGCTTTCAGAGAAACAGTACGGTACGACTTACAGATTTTCTGGGCAAAACCTCTTTGGATAGCGTTCAACTGAGACTTGTTTTCCTCGAAGTCTGCCGCTTGCGCCCATACACTTGAGGCATACATGATGATAGGTTCCACCACCGCGACGTAGATAGTTCTCGTGATTTCGCCATTTAATCCCCAGTTCACCTTCGCTGCACATGCGAGCTGTCTATAAATGTTCGCCACTTTTTACATTGGGCGGTCACATGTGCTTTAAAGTTGAGCCGGCGGTCGATCAGTAGGCCTAGCAGTTTAACTTCCTCGACCAGATTTAGCCGGACGCCGGACATGACTATGTTTGAGTTTCGTATTTCAACTTTTTGTGAAAAGCATCGCGTTGGTTTTATGCGCTGCAAAGTTGAGTTTGTTAGTGTTACCCCATTGCACTGTCATGCTCAGCGCCCTGCTCGCCTGCTGTTCGATGATATTCGAGTTGCCTGTAAACACGAGAACGACGTCGTCTGCGAACGCTTGACAGTACACTCCTCTGCTTCTAGCATTCGCAGTAACGAGTCTAGGATCACATTCCAAAAGGTCGGTCCGCAGATGGACCCTTGGACGCATCCTTGGTTGTTTCCTTCTCGTAGACTGCTCTTGCATAGTTGACCTTGATTTTACGGTCGCTGAGGTAAGAGTTTACCATGTCGTAGAGGTTTGTTGGGCACCTCTTCTTCGCTAATTGATTTTTGAGGGTGGGCCACCATGCATTGTCGAAGGCGCCTTCTATATCCAGGGAGATTAAGAGTACGGTATCTTTACTGTCTACTCCTTTTTGATGTGCTCTACCAGGTCATAGAGGGCGTCTTCAGTGCCTCGCTGGGGCATGAAACCGTACTGTGTTCCTACTAATAGTTGGGAGGAGATGCCATTGGAGACGGTTTACCAGAAGCTTTTCGACGATTTTTCCTAGAACGGACAGAAGACCTATGGGGCGGTATGATTTTGGATGTGTGTAATCTGTCTTACCGGGTTTGCGTAGTATGACCACGTGCGCTTCTTTCCATTGCTTGGGAAGTATTTCAGCGACAAGCATTTGTTTGCTATCGCCAAGAAAACCTTCCATTCGCAACGTATGGCTGCTGCACAGATATCAGCGGTTAGCCCGTCTGTACCGGGAGCTTTTTCGGATTCAGAGTTCTCAGTACTGATTCCAGTTCCGCTGATGTGAATGGTGGGTCATTTTCCGGTAAGCCCATAGGCATTTCTGTCGTTCGCGCCCGTAGCTCTGTATGACAAGGTTGGTCTGTGCTCTCAGAGTCGTCAGGATAGAAAGTTTTGGCAAGTAGTTCTGCAGATAGCTGCGGGGATAGAGTGTTACCTTCGGTGTCTCTTAGGAGTATTTCTTCCTGTCTTGTCGAAGTTTGTTTCATCACTCTGTAGATCTTGTCCCACATGCTTTCTTTCTCCTGATTCGTGCAGAACTCCTTCCAACTTACCGTCTGAGCTTGTTTGACTTTTGACTTGTAGTCTTGCCGAGCAATTTGATACTGTTCGACTACAAGTTCAACTCTGTCGGGGCGGCATTCCTGATCCGTCTCTTTCTTCTGAGAACTTCCTTTTCAGATTATCGAGCGTTTTCGTATACCATGGGGGTTGGATTTCCTTCGGCGAGCTTACCAGTGGGATGGTCTGTTCGCAGGCTTCATGTATATTAGCTGTGTAGCTCGTAATCATCGACTCGAGTTCCAATGGACTTTCACATTTCTCCACTGACTCCGGCGAGATGTTTCCTTCTACAAGGGAGGATTTTAACTGTGACATAAAGTTTGACCATTGTGCCTTCTTGGTGTTGTATTTGCGTGTTGTTATTGGTCTCTGATGTTCGAGAGCTTTAACTAGGCGCAAAGTGAAGGTAATTGCGTTGTGGTCTGATGTTGTAATACTTTTGTCAACATTCCATCCCTCGATTTTTCCCAGGAGAGACTCGCTGCACGTTGTTACATCTACTATGCTTGTGCATAATGTGCAAAGTCTACACATTTGCTCGTATAGGGTGTCTTATTTCACCAATTTCAATGTCGTAATGTACGCACGCACTTGTGCGGTAATGTAAATGTAATGTTAAACGCACGATTTATCAAACGATCGGTCTTAAACGAACGGTACTTTTTTAAACTGCCAAAGAGTTTTTATGTCAGAAAAGTGTAAACATTTATGAATAAATTAACTTTGGGAGATAAAAATAATAAATAAAAATTTAATTAGGGTGAAGGACCCAGTAATGGACACTTTTAGGACAGTGTTCATAATAAATAGCAATAAAAAAAAAAGTATAAAACTCAGATCAAAAATAATTACTGAAAATAACAATCAGTATTCTCAAGAATCAGCACAGCGATATACAATTGAAGTATCTGTAACGAATTATTAGAACTTTCATATAAAATAGAAAAAACTAAAATCACCAGTTATGGACACCTAGGATCCAGTTGTCCATACCCAGTAATGGACGTTACCCAGTTATGGACACCCAGTCATCGACAGTAAACAACATAACCATAATTATGGCAGATATGAATACTATTTAGGAGACAAACAAATTGAATACAGTTGAATTGAAATTATTTTTTAATTGAAGTCAAAACAGGTACTTTACCATTATGGTCCTTCATTATACAGATAATGAAGGACCATAACTATAAAGCTCTCTCAAATTAAGCATAAAAACAAATACAAAACTTTCACTCAAACCCGTCGTACTCGTAGAAATAACTATTATCGATAATAATAATAATCATCATCATCATCAGCCGCAAGACGTCCACTGTTGAACATAGGCCTCCCCACTAGATTTCCACAACGTACGGTCCAGGGCATCCTGCAACCAGCGGTTTTCAGCGACGTTTGCGAGGTCATCTGTCCATCTAGTGGGAGGTCGTCCAACACTGCGCCTTCCGGTTCGTGGTCGTCACTCGAGAACCTTTCTTGCCCATCGGTTGTCAGTTCTGCCAGCGATGTATGTGGCCTGCCCATTGCCATTTCAGCTTACTTACTCTTTGAGCTATGTCGGCCACTTTCGTTATTTTGCGAATATCCTAATTACGAATTCTGTCGCGCAAAGTGACTCCGAGCATAGCTCTCTCCAGAGCTCGCTGTGCGACTTTAAGCTTCGTTATGAGGCCCACGGTTCAGGACCACGTCTCAGTTCCATAAGCCATCACTGGCAACACGCACTGATTAAAGACTTTCGTCTTTAGGCATTGGGGTATTTTGGACTCAAAGATGTGCCAAAGTTTCCCGAACGCTGCCCATCCGAGTTGGATCCTTCGCTGGACCTCTTAGTCGAAGTTGGATCTACCTAATTGGATCTTTTGACCCAGGTAGACGTATTCGTCACCAACTTCGAGTGTGGCATTCTCAACAATAACCGGCACAGGTGAGGCATAAATATTTGACATGGCCTTCGTCTTGTCCATATTCATTCTCAGACCTACCTGTTGGTATACTCTACTGAGGTCCCTGAGCATAGCACCGAGATCCTCCAGCGACTCCGCCACAATGACTGTCGTCGGCAAACCGAAGGTGAGTGATGCATTCGCTGTTGATATTGATGCCAGTCCAGTAGCTTGAAAATTCTTCCAGCGCGGCAGTGAACAGTTTCGGAGATATAACTTCTGCCTCTTTCACGTCTTTCTGTAGCTGGATAATTATGTTTTGTGCACTGGTTCTGTAATCGGACAGACATTGTGGCTTTGTTATAAATACACTTCAACACTTCGATATAGCGAAAGTCGATGCGGCATCGCAGGAGCGACTGAAGCACTGCCAAGGTCTCGATGGAATCGAAGGCTTTCTCATAGTCCACATATTCTATACATAGTGGCCGATTATACTCCTTGGTTTTCTGTATAATCTGCCGTAGCGTATGGATGTGGTCTATGGTACTATATCCCTTTCGTAAACCGGCTTGTTCGGGTGGTTGGAAGTCCTGCGTGAGAGACGATTCGTGATAACCATCGAAAACAACTTATAAACGTGGCTTAGAAGTGAGATAGGTCTGTAGTTCTTCAAGGTGTTGTCACCTTTTTTGAAAAAGAGCACCACTACACTTCTGCTCCACATTTCTGGCTTATTACCGTCAAGCATGACTAAGTCGAACAGCTTCTGGAGTACTTTAAGTACCGGTTTTCCATCCGCTCTCAGCTCAATCGTAATTCTGTCGTCACCATGTGCCTTGTTGTTTTTAATTTGTTTGAGGCCATCTTAATCTCATACTAGCTGACTTCTGCGATATCTTCGGTAAAGTATCGGGTAAGCTTGGCTCTGGGGTCTTTTGCCATGCTAACGACAGGTTGTGCTTGCGTAGAGGTGTAAAACTGTTCATAGAACCTCTCAATCTCCTCCAAAATCGGGCTCCGACGAGACGACGTTACCACTATCGGTCTTCTATCGGTTAAAAAAAGTTTCTTTTCAATGAAGATGGTAGGTACAATGATTCCCAAAGCAGCATCTATAGACTTTTTTGAGGTGTAATTGTATCGGTACGGTTTTGCTTGTTCCCGGTATAGCAAAGTTTCCATCTGAAAACACTTGAAAAAATCTTGAAACATAAAAGACATAAAACCAGTAATGGACACTCACTGGATCCAGTGATCGACACTTTGTTCTTTACTGGTACATGCACTCCAATTTGTTTAATTTCAAAATATACTTAAACTGCTTGGAAAAAGGAGTTAAATTGGTGTGCCAACTCGAGATGTTCCTAAAAAAATAATTATGGACATGTGTCGATTACTGGGTAAAGTATGTATGCCAGATCCAGTAAATGACACCGGCTATAAACACAAAAAAACGCGATTATAACCGGGAACAATTACAAATTATATCTCTCATTTCAATACAAAACTTTAGAATATAATTAGAATTCAGTTACAATTAATAACAAACAAATGATGGAGAATCAAATAGACTCACCTTGTTAACGAGTATGTTAATAAAATTTGATTTTTCTGGACCAGCACTAACTTGGTCTAATGTTTACTTTGCCATTTTGAAACGAAATGATAGATCGCACTGACGTATATTATGAGGCGAATAGGAGGTCCGTTCTCTATGATTAAGTGGTGCCACACTAAAATCTCAAAGTGGAAGGCTTGTTTTCTTTGAATAAAGGAAAAAAAGTGTCCATAACTGGGGTACTGTCCATTACTGGATCATCCACCCTAACAACAAAACACAAAAATATTAATTCACTTTATTACAAGTAGTAATATAGTATCACAGATTTTAGAAATCTGTGTATAGTATATGAAATTTGGTCGAGTGTCTGAATTTAATTTTAAATTTAAGTCGGTTTTTGTTTTTTTGGAGAAATTAGATTGTTTAGCTCTAGTATGCTTGATGTATGGTATTGACGGTATTGTATGTATGGGAGGTGGTATGTACGCTCGTGCAACTTTAAATTGCATTGACTAAATATGATTTGTGTCTATTACGAATAGAAATATAATAGTTACTTTTGCCTAAATACGATGTTGATTCTAGAACTCGTCTGTCCCACCTGTATTTTGAGTATATGTCGGTAACCTTTGATACATCTTCAAATACACCAAAAACTATGTAGGTACTCACCTATATTTTTCAAAACAACAAAAAAACTAAAACCCTTGAGAAAAAGCAATTATACAACTAATATGATGAAATCATTGTTTCAAAAATTCAGTCCAAAATCTTTGTCACCTTGTTAAAAACAAAGAAATTTTCAAAAATTATTACTTACCTATCTTTTTTTGTGTAGATGTTATTGATTTTGTAGATGTTTGTGTAGATGTTATTGATAATAGAGTGAGAATATTATCTACTACGTACCTAAATACAGACTTATGCACCTTACGTATGCAGACATAAAACTATTGTAACAACAGATGGTTTGTTTAATCGCTAGTTTATCTCTGGCTTATTAAACACATAAGAGACAGGTATAGTCGGAATATATGACTGGTAAATACCAAATTCCTTCGTAACTGATGCTTTACTTTTCCGCACAATCACTCAATTCTAGTAAATTTAAAACTTTTACGGACCGTTAAATTGACCTTTTCGTAATATTTAATTGTTATGACCTCTATTATTTATCTACGTAACCTACTTATAAAATGAATAATATTTAGTAGGTACAATGCGTTGGAGCCTTGAGCTGAACCTAGATTAATTTAAACCTTGCTAAATAATAAGCAAAATTAATAAAATCGTTGGTATCGTCTGCTGTATAATGTTTTCTCTAGACGGCCTTCGTTCTTAAAGCGGCGAATTTTGCGGTTAAATAGACGTTAAAATAGGTAATAACTTAATTGTAATCGGTATGTACCTAGTTATTTGCAGTACAAAGCATACTACATTTGTGTGCTGAAATGTTATTCATTATATTACAGAATTTGTCAGTTTTATATTTGAGGTTTTTCTTCGCTGTAGGTATAATATAGATATAATGTGTCGATATTATTGTATTTGTACTTGGCGGTAGAATAACTGACAAAGGCGTGATGCTTCTTCAGGAGAACTCTATAATTAATTATCAAATGCTAACATTATTAAAATCGCAAGGCACAGCTAGAGTTAGAATCAGTAACCTTTTTTATGTGTGGGAAATGCATTTACGCGTGCCAGTCATGCAGTCATGCTTGGACATTCGTGCTCGTCACCATGGATGGACATATTCCCCTACCGACCTATGGGAGCACAGGTTTGTTTCTCCGGCAAGGCCAGGGGTCAGAGTCGCAGGGTCACTTCTCGCACTCACTACAACAACCCTGACCCACTTGCCACCGCCTGGCGGGGGGCTCTCCTCTTTGCCACCTTATCTACCTTTCAGAATTGTGACTTTTTTGCATTTGAAAAATCAGGTTTAGGATCACCGATGACTTTAAAAAGACAGTGGTGCGCGTAGGATTTGAACCAGGACGTCTACTATCTTTCTACGTAAAACGTAATTTCGAAATAAACTCGCGACTTTCCTTCTCCCGTTCTACTTCGATCCCTCGTCCTCTAATTAGAGTAGGCCAAAGAGGATTTACTTATACTTTATCTAAGGAGTAGGCTTAGAACATTTAAACGGAAACTTCAAACAATGTTCGATCGGACGAAACAAGGTAGAACCGTAGTAGAAAAGTCCTGAGTTTGTTTCAAAATTACGTTATTCGTAGAAAGACGGTAGGTACACACGTCCCGGGCTCCGGATCGGCAGGCGCTGTTCTCCGGACTAGACTAGGTAATTAATAATAAGTACTATTTTATTATGTACATACCTATCTACTTATTTAGATACATGTAACAATTTCGTTACTACATAATTATAAAGTAAGTACCTACTCAATTAAGAAACACGTTCGTAACATTTGACAATAAAATTGTTAGTTTCGTAAACGCTTGTAAACGTGTTGTTACATTTTTATTTCATGTCTCATTTGTATCTACCGTATACAATGTCTTATAAAAAGTAGGTTATGTGCTGAAAAGGACGCGTCATGAAGTATAGACTGCAGGCCCGTGAACAAAATTTATGGGTCAGATGAACCACCAGGAGACCTATGTAGGATGATAGAAGGGTATAAAGTAATAAGATTCAGCACTATGCCGTCACTTATAAGCTGGCCAACTGAGTGCAGTTGAAGAGGTGGGGTTGCAACCCTCGATCATTTCTCCTTGTCGCATGACTTTTGTACGGCATTGCGAAATAATGGATTAAAAGAGGCATTGAAAGTATAAAATTTATTATTATTGCTAATAGTAATATGTATATACTAATACAAAAATAAAATATGCCTCAGGGCAATTGATTCCACACATAACAACAGAAATTTTTTACAAATTTTACATTTAATATTTTTTTTTTTTTTTTTTTTTTTAACTTTTATAGGTTTACACTTGACCGCCATCTCGCCTGATGTTAAGCGACGATGCGGTCTACGATGGAGCGTGTTTACCTAGAAGAAACCGATTCACTCTCGATTTGAAGACACAAAGATTGTAACCATCGGGGAAAACCCACTCAGGCAACGTATTCCACAGCCTAGACGTTCTTATCACAAAAGTAGAGTCAAATCTCTTCGTTCGTGTCTTTGGAACTTCAACCATGAAACGATGTCGCTTTTTCGAGCTACGAGCATTCCGATAGAAAAAAGGGCAAGGTGGTATCAGATCATGCAAATCAGTCGCACACTCTCCAAAGTGTATCCGATATGTATGTATGGCTCCTCTTCTATATAATAAGCTGCCAAATGCAATTAAAAAACTTAACTCATCCATGTTCAAAAGTAAATTAAAAAAGATACTGGTACCCAAATGTTATTACACTGTGAAAGAATTTTTAAATGATAGGGAAATTAATTGGAATACTGATGTATAGATGTTGTATAACTTGACATTTTACATTCCATTAACTTCCACATTAAATTCCATTAGCCACATTAGTGTCCACTGTCTATATTTTATGAAACTTTAGATTTAACTAATGTTAGATCAGATAATATATTGTAACGGACAGGTTGAATCAGATTACTCTATAATATATTGTGAGAGTTCTTTGAGTAGGTATCCAAATATTAAATTTTATACATGTTAACATTCTTTTACACACATTGACATTGTTTTATTTTATACAAATTGAATTATTATTATCATTATTTTTGATTATTATTTTTTGATTATTATTTTTTGATTTTTCTATACATAATGACATTCTTTAAAATTGCTCACACGGCTAAACTGCAAGAGCTACTACTGCAAGACTTTGGATTCTACATGAAACCACACACTTGTCAAAGTCCATAACATCATCCTGCTGAAGCACAAGACGTTGGCGTAATTGTACTCATCAAACATATCACACTAACATAACACACCGGGATAGAAGCCAGAAATTAATACATGATGAATCAGATGACATACATGATACAACCGATTAAAAGTTAAAAAAAAAAGAAGAAGAAGACTATCAGCTGACTATTATTATCATTGTATAAATTCAGACCAATGGAAACTGCGTTGCCAGACATATTGCATGCCTCTAGAAGAAGAGGCCAGTTTGTATGGGTCAATTATTTAAATGTTTTGTATCATCTTATCTTACCTGCAAACAGCAATAAAGATTTTTGTATTTGTATTTGTATTTGATAAAAAACTGATAGGCTGGCAATTTTTCGGCGATGATCAAGACTTTGTAGTCTTTTTCGCAGAAGAGAGTCATTGCCTATGAGCCTTTTGGCACGTCTCTCGATCGATTCCAGGGCCTCCAGCTGATACTTAGCCGATCCATCCCAAAGGTGCGAACAGTACTCCATACAAGAGCGAATCTGTGCTTGATACAGTGTGAGCAACTGTTCAGAGTTAAAGTACCTTCGCACCTTTGAGAGGACACCTAGTTTTTTGGCAGCTAATTTAGCCTTGGACTCGATATACGAGCCAAAGTTGAGCGTGGATGTCAAAGTAACGCCCAAAAGCTCAAGATGGTCAGAAACTGGCACGGATACACCACGAAAAGTAGGAGTCAGTTGGAATGGACTCCTTTTTGCGGAGAACAGACACGCCTGCGTCTTACTCTCGTTGAACTTGACCAGATTGGCATCACCCCATTCAGACACCGCCTCAAGGGTCAAGCTCAAACGTTCAATCAAACTCTCTCTCAGTACCTGGGTTTGCTGCCCACTGGCTCTCGCGCTAGATATGTAGCTCTCTACAACGGTGCTATCATCTGCGTACCCAAAGATACCGGGCTTCAACAGAAAATATTCCAAAAAGATTTCTACTACAAATGAGATTCACAATAAAATTATAAGTAAGTACTTATATGTTTATAGATATGTAGGTATAGACGTCAGGTCGTAGTCATACTCGTAGTATAATTAAATTTGGTATAGTCATTATTTAAATATTCTTTTAAAGCATGAATAGTTTTGTCCAGCAATAAAATTTTAGCTTTGCTAATAAAGACCGCGTCATTAGTCAGCTTCTGTATTTCTAATTTCCAACGGTAGTTTGATGTATAATTCTTGATGAGCGGGGAGCGGGATATATTATATACTTTATTAGACGTGATATACTCGTATTTGTTAAAAGTTACAGCTGGTTTGGTTTAGTCGGGAGAACGGCGACTGCAGATCCGGAGCCCAAGGTTCAAATCCCACGCGCACCACTGTCTTCTCGAAGTAATTTGCGTAACTTAAAAACGACGACGGAAAACACATGTAACTAGAATCTTTCGAGGTCATGTGTCATCCACCAACCTGCCAGCGTAGTAGATAGCCTTAACTCTCTCCTTGCTCAGTCCCAGAAAGACTGAACCAACCTTACAAAGCATACAAACTTAAAATGGACACTTGACATAGCAGATATGACGAAGACGATCTTGACATTTGTGACCAGTGAGCGTAACTCATGCGAATTTCAAACCGCGTACGGCATTTTTACATTCTACGTATTAAATACTAAATTAATGTGTTTTAAACATTATACAGGACTTCACCCCGATCAATTTTTTTTAAATCTAATTACCTCGACGTTTCGGCAGCGTTACATTAATAATTTAGATTGATCATGATTTGATCAATATGTGATCAAATCGTGAAAGTTTAAAAACAATGTAATACCGAATATACAGTACAAACAATACACTGAATACTAGATATATATTTCCAATTTTAATTGTTTCATTTTATTTTTTATCCTCATCATCATCAGCCGCAAGACGTCCACTGCTGAACATAGCCCCCCTCCCCTATATTTCCACAACGAACGGTACTGCGCAACCTGCAACCAGCAGTTTCCAGCGACCTTTGTGAGGTCATCTGTCCATCTAGTGGGAGGCCGTTAAACACTGCGTCTTCCGGTTCTAATTTTTATCCTAGTCATGCTTATTTTATACTAGCTGAACCCGCTACTTCGTTCGCGTAAGCAGATGTTACTGACTTATACATTAATTGGAAGTATCGTACGTCAAATATTTGGATAAGTAGTCATTGAAAAACCTTTGAGTTTGAGTGAATTTGTTTTTCCACACAAACATTTATTTAATTTTATCATCTTTATTTTTCTTTTTTTAAACAAAATCAAACATACTTGGTAAGGTTTCGTAGTATCGAACATAACCGCAAGTGTTAAGTTTGTAGGATTTTTATAGGATACATTATAAAAAGTCTGAAGCTAATGTGCATGATCTGATACCTACTTATCTATTTCTTTTTATCCGCAAGCTGTTTTCTAGCTCTTACCCGCGACTTCGCCGGCGTAAAATTTTGAACGAAGCCTGTGTGGAATCAAAATAATTAAAATTTTGAGTTTTAATGATATTCAAGCAAGTTGAACCCGTAAATCTAAGCCAAGTCCTAGTGAAATGTTAATGTATGAATTTAATTGTAGGTAACACAGAAAAAATCAAGAACGAAAGAATCCAAATTTGGCATCATAATCCTTTTAGCAGCAAAACTTATTAGTACAATTTAGAATACCAGTAACGCCACCTAGTGATGAAAGAAAAATACATACCACAATAGCAAAACATCGATTTAAATGGCCTTTAGTGCTTTTAGATTTAAACTGGCATTAGCGCCGTCTAATGAGAATATTATGTTGCTTGTTATTTTGATTGTGAACGCAAATCACCTATATTATCTACGCCAAAACGGGTGCATATATTTTTCATTTTTGCTTTTACCTTACTATCACATCAAGTTCCTTACGAAAATATATGCTTATATTAATATGGAGTTAAATGAAAATGTAAACTTATTAGCCCATGTGAAATTTTAGACTCTAAACTATACCTCTGTGTTTCGTATGTCAACCCATATCGTTGTGCCGTTTTGACGTGATAGTTAATATTTGTTTCCTTAGGGCCCATGCTTTTTTTCAGGTTGATAGGTAATAAATACATAAATGTGGTATTTCAGACTATGAGTTATTTCTGTTTCAATTTTCTACCAAATTTGCTTAGTCTTTCCTACGTCACAGTAACCTATAAGTAACCGATTTGCTATTTCTGAGTTCAAACTACGTGTGTTTCGAATTCCATCCAAATATGTTCAGCCGTTACAACGTTGTCCTGTAAATATTATGAATGTCACTGTTTGGATGTTTGTTACGTAATACATAGAGTACTTATACTTACATAGGCAATGTTTAGCCTATGTGTTCTTCCAGACTGTAATCTAATTCTATTTCAAATTTCAACCCGATCACTTGATACGTTCCGCCATGATTAAAGCGGCAATAGAAATACATCATCTGCGAAAATTTCAACTGTCTAGCTATCACCGTTCTTGAGATACAGCCTGGTGACAGACGGACGGACGGGCGGATAGCGAAGTCTCAGTAATAGGGTCCCGTTTTTACCCTTTGTGTACGGAACCCTAACAACGGTCTGCTTCGGTCACCGAAGCTTGTTGAACACTACCTTTAAATTTTAAACAGTATTTGGATTGAAATAATACGTTAAGTTACGGCTGGTCTAGTAAGTTACAGCTGACCTAGTCGGGAGACCTAGTTATCCGGAGACCCAGGGTTCAAAACCACGCGCACCACTCTTTTCAGAGTCATGTTTGTAATGCTGGTAATTAAAACGGTGAAGGAAAACACCGTGAAGAAACCGAAATCTACCTATAATCTAAGTTCTAAGTCATATGTCATCCACCAACCGACACTGGGCCAGCGTGGTGGATTATAGCCTTGTCTCTCTCCTTGCGAGAGAAGGCCCCGACGCCCAGCAGTGGGAACATTTAATGGGTTGTTTATGCTGCTACTTATTATGCTGATATGTTTTCTCCAAAATACAAAAATCTACTTCAATGACAGGTAATTTAATTCTGTCATTCGACTAAATTTTAAGAAGGTATAACTATGTCGTACTGATAAATCTAAGCTGATTTTAGTTTTTTGTTGATATTTGAAAAACTATCTCCCTGTTTTCGATATCTAAGATCAAGTCCAAGATCAGTAAGTATTTTCTACCAAACAAAAAAGGAATTATCAAAATCAACTAACAATTAGCGGAGTTATCGCGTAAAATAAAACCAAATAAAAAAACATGCAACCCGATTGAGAACATCCTCCTTGTTTGAATAACCGAATGATGAATGAATTTGTTTTTCCACACAAAAATATATTTTTGATAATTATTTTGTCATCCAAGACGACGCGACGCGATCACGTGGGCACTTTCTAGAATCTAGATATTCTGTGGATCGTCTGTGATACACAGAATACTTAGAAGTTTGTATGTATCGAACCTGCTGCGCGTGTCGTTATTATTTAATGTTTGTGTAATTTCCGAACCAACAGACCGATATTGTTCAAATTTTGACGGGACAATATAAAAAATGTGTTCTTTCTAACAAAAAAAGAATTAATGAAATTAAACAACGCAAACATGAGTTACAACCAAATACACATTCTGACTTTCACCCCCTCCCGCAAGAAAACCGATCAGAATTTGGGGATCAAAAGTAGCCTACAGCAATGTCCTTAGTATAAACTAAAATCATGTCAAGTTTCAGCTGAATTGAATCAGTTGTTTCGGCGTGATGGGTGATCCCTATACAGAAAGACAGACAGACAGACAGACAGACAGACAGACAGACAGACAGACATGAAAGAAAAAAAATGCAGTTTCGCCATCAGTATCGACTATGGAGTGCCCCAAAAAAAAATTTTTAAAATATCTTCAATGTACAGAATTCGACCCGTTACAGTTTTATTATAAGTATAGATTCCAATTTAGTTGTAATTGTTTTTAATTTAATTACATTGACATTGTACTTGCCTGATATGAGTCACTATGTAACTTGTAATTTGATTTCTATTTTTTTTATCCATAGTCAAATAAAAAATTGTCCTAATTGTGGTGTTATAAATGTCGTCAAAGTTTTTAAATGCAGGGAGCATTCAAAAACTTCGACGTCATTTATATACATATTCCCTCCCTCCTTGCTAGATCGAGTGACACAGGTAGAGCTTTCAACCAACATGTCTGCCGTATAACAGGTCACCGCATGCAACCGACCGGTACCTTACGTAACTACTAATTTAAACTTGTGGTTTTTTCTCAACCGACTGCATCGAATACAGATCTTTCCTACTAGGATGTGAGTCAGCTACGCTCTACATTCGCAATGAGTTGTAGCTTTGAACTGTGCCGTAAAATCCCCAGACCCTGAAGGTGGGCAGAAATTTCACGCTCTGTTGAGATAGCTTCAATACCTACCCTGTATTTATTATTTCTTTCTATTTTAAATATAAATATATATTACATATTATCTTTAAGAACTATTTGCAATACCGTTTAACCTTTTGCGAAAAGCCTCCAACTGAAATTATATTTTTAGCTTTGTTTTTATAAGTATTATTATTTTACGATCCATCTGATGGTAGGTAAGCGGTGGCTGTCGCTTAGGAATAGCTGCAACAACAGAGACGCTGACGAAGTTTTAGAAGCCCGGAGAGGTTTAAAGATGCCCTTTTTTTAACTTTTCATTTTCGTAGGTCAGGTGGACTGGGCGATTTGACATTTCCAGTAAAAAATATCATGACATGAAATTTTTGGTGGTGTTGGGCTGTGCGGTACTCAAATTTCGACACTTCTAGCATTCGGTTAAAAACATAATCAGAGCATACTCCAAATTAAAGTTTGTGGTAGTTAAGTTCTTTTATTTTTTGATTAGTCTTCTTTATAGTAGTTTAAAAATAATTGTTTTACCACATTTGTCAAACAGATAATTGCAATATATTAACAAAAAAAATGTTGATGAAAATAATAATGTTAATTAAAATTAAGAATTCATACCTAGTTGTATCATCAAATGTAAATATTTACACAGACGACGAGTTATAAATGTAGCATTTATTATTGAATAATAATATCTATATATAAAAATGTTATGTTGGTTTGTGTACGCTTCAAAAATTCAAAAAGTTCTGCACTGATCGAGCTGAAATTTTAGAATAATATATAAACCGCATCGAGGATTGTTTTTATCTAATTTTTGCATCACAATGTCCTACAGCGAAGCGTGGCAGGGTAGAGCTAGTGATATATAATTTACTTTGTAACAATAAATTATATTTTATCATAATGGTTCTCTTATGCTATGAATGAGTCCAATGGACTAATCCTCGAGTGCTACTGTGCCATAATAGGTACTATAAATATGGGGTTACCTACACGATACACACGTAAATTATTTTGTTACCAATTTTATAATCTCAATAAAAATACTCGTTCTATTGCACATCCGATTTTATTAATGGATGGTCTGTAAATTACAACAGTGCTATGCGTTCCAGATAACAGATTGAAATATCTAAATTAACCTTTGCGAAACTTTGCACCAGCGATGATTTGCAATAGGTTAATCCAACTTGAATTATTATGACATGTTATTCATGAACTGCTTAGGTGACGGTGAGTGGGATGGACTGAAATACGATTTTATTACGAAAAATAAAAATGTAACTCGCCAAGTCATAGTTTTAAGTAATATTTTTAAAACCAATGGTGATATCTGTGACATCACAGATCACTAAACTGTTGCAATGATTTTCATGCATTGAATTAATGGAACAAAGCAATGGAACTATTGCGATTGTACCCTAATTTGAGTATTCGCAGTAGTTCCATCATTTCATCCTTATGAATAAATGGAACTAATGCGAAAAAAAATTCGCAGTTGTTCCATCATAGAACAAAGCAATGGAACTAGTGCGAATGAACCGAATTATCCAGTCACAGTTGTACACACTTTAAGATTTAAGATTTGAGAAAGAATAGAATATTATCTATTCTATTCTAGAATGTACCTATCTTGAGACGGACAGAAACAAACACAATGATAATTAATTACAAAAAGTGTTAAAAAATATAGTTTTGATGCGATAATATATTCATACTTATATGTTTAGTGTAATAGGATACATTATAGGGTCTTTCTAATTAATTGTTCCTATACTATAACGGCATCAATCGTTCGGGGTTTCGAAACGTTAAGAAACTGAGTCGCGCTATCGAGTTCTAAGCAGTTCGTTAGAAAAAGTCCCACAGTTACTTCAAAATGGTACCTAGTATCCAGAAGATATTTTAGGCATAGGCGTGCACAGGTATGTGCACGCCTATGCCTAAAATAGCTCATGATCCGCATGTCTTCGCCAATTCTTTGTAGATAATATAATAAATAATAATGATATCTTTGGAAAGTTTAAACTGGAAAATTAGCAGTTCTATTGACACACTGATGTATTCTACTTTTGTGTACTATAAATTTAGTGACTCGCTACATTCTAGTTTTGCCGTAGTAGGTAGTAGTTTCTGTAGTGTCACTAGTTTCTTGTAGTTTCTTATTCACTGTAGTTCTACATTACATAAATTTTACACTGTACCTGTATAGCGTTTCACTACATTTTGCACAGCAAATCACCACATTATAGATATATACATATGTATATAAAATACCATATATATTATTACACTATAATATAGTGTAGAGTCTCAACTATTGCTACACATTACTAAATTTAGTGACTCCCTAAATTCTAGTTTTGCACTAGTTTTGGGGTCAGGTGGTGTTGTGTGTGATTTGTCCACCACCATTATATTTACATAGTGTCTCACTACATTTTAGATTTGGTCCCATCCTAAATGGCTGACCCATAAGAAATTGTCATGGGTCATAAAAAATAGTCGAAAATCCCTGATCTTTGCCACATGCAATTATTAATTACAATGCGTGACTGTGTGTGGTTTCGTGGGTATTTACAAATCCATTGTCTGTATCTAATGTCTATTCTTATGAATTTAAAGTACCTACTTACTCATAGGCATCTGTTAGGAATGCGTACCTAATTATGTAAATAAATACCTACTTCCACAAATTACGCTATCATTTAGTAAATTACTTATAGAAGTTACTCAATTACAGGTATGCAGTTACATAATTAATATTCCATCATGATACCTGTAGGTTTTATTTAATAACCTTAGTATTTGCCTTAGCCTAACGATACCTAGACGATGGTAACTCAGGACCGGATAAAGTGGAGGGAATTAGGGGGAGACCTTTGCCCAGCAGTGGGACAGTTGAGGTTAAATAAAAAAAATATATTTGAGAGACGAGATGATCAGGACATGTGCCTGATGGTGAGCAACACGACTGGCCATAATAGCGTAGTGTTACGCAGCTCAATATCTGCAACCATGAAGAGTCCTAATCATTACCTAGCACTACACTACGCTCGCCACCCAGACATATAAGACAGATCTCCATGTCCTGTTCTCTGGAAACATTTCCCTTCAAACTGGAACATTTTGTTGCACAGTTGTTTGCACATTATTGTTTGGCGGTAGAGCTTTCCTATATTTAGATATTCAGACCTCTGACGCTCTTAATAATCAGAATTAAGACAAGTGCATAAATATCAAAAATATTTTACAATTGTGCCAGCTTGGAATATTATATGGGCTATTTTTATCCCAGGAAATTAATGGCATAACGGGAACTACGCGAGTGACACCGCGAGGCGCTGCTATTAAAATATATGTTCGGGAGAGCATGGTCTTTTCAGGTACAACCTAACAAGCAACCACCAATTTCGATAGTTATCAACACAAACCTAAAAGTGCTTAATATCAGAATGTTAGGAATTGTTTCAATTTACTCGTAATTATCTTGAAAAGGCAAAGCCAATTGAGGTAGGTCAGGCACGCACCTTACTTTACAAAGCGAGCGCATTGGGTACCAAACATTTATATGCGTCCAAAGTATCAGGCTTGAAACAAAAAGTACCAACTAAGCAAAACGTAAGTTTCTATTTCCAATAACCATTTTTCTCTTAAAAATCCAAACAAATGACTTCAACCTCAATTTGAGGATTTTCTCAAAGAGCGATAAATCAAGTTTGAAAGAATTCTGATCTACCAAACAATAATAATTTTATTGGATTCATAATAATTGGCGGAATGATCGCGTAACATACATACAAAAAAACAAACACTCCAATTGAGAACCTTTTTGAAGACTACTAAAATTAAACGGAACCGCTTTCAGCCTTCCTGTTTCCCCTTTCTTCCTCTTCGCCTCCATCATACAGCCGGGAGACACATCATTTAGGAATTGATAATTTAAAATAGATCATAGAAAAATCTTACCAGCATTAAAAAATCCGATCACTATCAATACCGTCAACGGTAAAATTTTAAGCAAATTCATTTTAAGTTTATCAAGAACCGCACATAAAGTCCATAAGCCCGTATTCTCCGGTTACTAAGTGCAACACTAGTGTTGGCGCGTGGTCTGCCCTCGGGAGCGCGGTGGTCACTGAAGCTGAGGCCGCTCACTGGTCGCTGCCGCCGGCGTCCGCCGTAACCATTGCATAAGTGCAGTTGATACAGATTATCATTTGGGGGCCACCAGTACCTACTTTCGCTGTTTACCTTCGATTATTTGTCTCAGATTTGAACTAGTAATATATAGTTAGTAGGTATAATAGTCTGTGGAATTAACATCCCTTATGTGGAATTGTTATGTGAATGAATATCCCTAAATGCTATTACAAACTACAAGACTTTTTTCAAGACAATTTTGATGACCTAGAAATGAGACGTTCCGATACCACTTTTGCCATGCCCTTATAGGGCCATATGTAATGAATACAATAACTATAATCACAACACATGATTGTACTGTACCTACATATGACGCAATAAAGATTTGAGTATTGAGTATTGAGTGGCACAATGTTCCTAAATATTCCATTTTTTTATTCAGAACTAGATGTCCGTCCCGATTCATCCGGGTCGAATGTCGTCATAATATTATCTAATTTATATTTATAGTCGTACTCATAAAATCGACGATGAACATCTAGAGAATCGCACCATTCTAATTGTGTAAAAATAATGAAATTGGCCGAGTTCGTGAGTTCCTAAGATTATCTCAAACACAGCTGCAAAATGTATGGATTGACTTGCTTCACATTGACCTGCGCTTTTTTCGCGCCCAAAGTTCGATAGATAGTAGAGGTCACTTCAGGCCAACTACCATAGGGTCATTAAAAAAACTTGATCTACAGTCCCAATGCGTAACTTAAAATTAATAACTTTGGTTACACCAAAGTTATATTTAATTAGGTTAACGGGAAACTCACGTGTAACATGGTCGGTCAATCCGACTCCAATCTCGTTAACCCAATTAAATATGTTTAACAACCACGTTCATTTTAACACCAAAGTTATGACCCCTAACTTACAACTAAAATGCCTCCATGGTCTACTTGAGCATTGCCCTAATTGCAAAAAATTGCTATGTCAAACAAAGGTGTGAGCCTCGGCTACCTACAAAAAGGTAGGTATCTAAAGGTAGTGGATAGTGATACGTCTAGTATATAGGATAGCTGCGAATAAGGGAAACCTGAATAAGCTGTTCTGGATCGAGGTGGTAAGCTTAGTAGGTGGAGTATCTTTCGGCAGAGGTACTTCAGCGGTAGAGTGGTACTTGCCGTGGTTTTATGGTGGGGCGAGTAACAATGCTGATTCATGCACCTTGTTCACGGGTAAACTTGAATGTTAAATATTTAGCCATGATATGGCGCGTGTAGCTGCATTGAAATATCGGGACTGGCTTCAGAGAGACGATTTTCTTAGCATTCCATGGATTCACCGTGCGGGTGCCGGGTCCATCGTGTGGCAGAGAGACCACCACGATAAACATCCCGTAATTATACTAATGTAATGGAAATCCGTCAGGGAATCAAAGTCACCGACATAGCTCAGCGCATCAGCAAGCTGAAGTGGCAGTGGGCTCTGGGCTGGTCACATCTGTCACAGAACCGATAACCGTTGGGGTAGACAAGTTCTGGAGTGGAGACCACGAATCGGCAAACGTAGTGTAGGACGCCCTGAGACTAGGTGGAGTGACGGTTTACGGTAAGGCAGCTAGTGGCGGTTGGAAACGTAAAGCCGAGGATCGGGCTGAGTGGAGTATTATTGGAGTGGCCTAGGTTCAGCAGTGGACGAATGTGGGCTGATTATGATGAATGGAAAACCGATTAAAACAATACCATGACCATTGACCATCCTACTAATTTTATAATGCGCGCGTATGGACGTTTGTTACTCAATCACGTCGGAACGCCGAACGGAACCGTTTAAAATTTATTTATTGTGGAACACGGATAGAATATAGTCTGGATTTAAACTTAGACACCTTTTTGTCACGGGAAAATAAAGAAAACAGGAACTGTGAGGGTAACCGTAGGGCGCTGCTAGTGAGACGAATAATTACCTGCCGGGAAGTGTTTTTTTTCTAATTATATACAACACAACATTGAATAAATTCACTTTAATTTTTTCCAATACAATATGGAGGGCATTATGGAAACTCAAGAACAACTACAAACACTGTTTTTGCAGAAAATGAACTCTTTTCAAGAAGTACTACAGCAGTCTTCTACAGACAGGACACCATCACTGGCGGAGGAATTCAAGTTGTTTCGAGAATACATTCTACTTGCAGTGAAATCTCTTCAAGAACAAATTGCCCTTCTTGCTCGAGACACTGACAACCTCCTGATGAAATCTCGTCGGAAGATTCTTTTTGCTCATGGTGTACCCGAGGTGGAGCGCGAAGACACTGCAGCCAGTGCTATGAAGGTAGTAGTCCAGAATTTAAAAATATCTGAGTTTGATGCTGCCGACATTAGTAGGTGCCACCGGCTTGGCCGCACTTCTAGTTCAAGTAGACCTCGTCCAATTCTTCTCAAGCTGAGTAATCTGGCCTCCGACAGAAGTTGTGGTATAGTAAAACGTCTTTAAAAGGGTCTGGAATTACACTCTCAGAATACTTGACGAAACCTCGTCATGATGTGTTTATGGCTGCCCGGGAACGTTTTGGCGTTGCAAAATGTTGGACGCAGGATGGCAATGTTATTGTATTGGGAATTGATAACAAACGGCATCGTGTCTTCAATCGCCGAGATCTGGATGAAATCGTAGCTTCTGTTCCACACACTTCGTCTTCTTCATTGACTAAAAAGAAGCCTGATGCCGTGTTAGATAAAAACTACCGAATTCGAAACGCAGAATTATTCCCAAGAAATGATAAAATGTTGCTAATCTTCTCTCGGTGCTCATTAAATTGATAACTTGTACATGTGTCACAATGTTTACATTGTTTAATTTAGGTCTTTTTAACATTTCCGCATTCTATTTTTATGTTGTGATGTTGAAGTTGTTAATCTTTGATATAATTATGTAATACCCTCAATCACAGATCACTACCATATTATAATGTTTACAACTTAATTATTGTACTCGAATCAAAGATAGTTTTATGCAGGTAATTAGGTATCACATCATATCACTGAGAATATCTAAATTGTATCAGCTGTCACGCTCATCATGCTGTCATCACAAAGTCAGCTGTCAGATAGTGATCTGTCAGTGTCAGTGTTAGTTCTGAAGTAATATTTTTTTTGTTATTGTGACACTGTTTGCTTTAATGATTTGTCGAGTGCCGAGTTTTTGTTATTATTATAATAATTAGTTTTTTCATTAGGTACTATAATTTTTTTTTTTGTGTCTACAATTTTATTTATTCATATGAAGCAAGTCAATTTGTAAATTGTTTGGCTCGACATAGTTTTTTTTTTCAGTTAGTACATAACAGAAGATACTTATATCATGTGGTGTACCTAATTATTATTAATATCTTTTTCCAACACAACCGGCAGGTGGATGTTATTGTTTAAATTTTAGATTAACTTTATAATTATAGTACGTACTGTACTTTATAGTTTTAGTAGTTTATTATTAGTATATTATTTTAGTATTATTATATTTATTTATAATTAATTACATACACATAGTTTTATATATAGTTTATATTTCATACTTGCAATATTATGTTACATGATTTATTTAATAATAATGATGACAACAGCGGCAATGAATATTATTCGATTTCTCCCATAGAATCGTGTAATAGTGATGTTAGTTTTGAAAGTTCACTTCCACTTCCAGAGTTCCTGGAAAGTACTTTTTCTGACGTGCCTAAGAATTTCAACGTTGTTCACATTAATGCGCAGAGCATTCCATCTTCTTATCCCGAAATGCTGGCAACTCTCGATCAACACGATATTCACGCTGTCCTAGTATCAGAAACTTGGCTTCTACCAAGTCTTCCTTCTACGTCTTTTTCTCTTCCAGGCTTCATCCTCATAAGGAATGATCGTACTAGCCGGGGCGGTGGTGTGGCAATTTATTTGAAGGCCAATATCCCATACACTATTTTGAGTAGATCGCCGCAACCCACCCCAGGAAACGGTGGCGAGCATCTCTTTATTGAGATTCTTCTCTCACGTCAAGGTCCTCCTTGGAGTTTACTATTGTCCTTCTAGTAATGTTAACTTCTTTTCCTCTTTTGATGATATCTTACTTAATCTCACTCCTTCTTATAATCATTATATTATCATGGGTGATTTCAACACGTGTATAGATAAAATGATCATCGCAGTTCGTCATTGGAATCCATTGTCAACTCCTACAATTTTCACATTCTTCCTCTAAATCCCACACACCACTTTCCTAACTGTGTTCCTTCCCTTCTTGATTTAATTATTGTTTCCTCTCCAAATAATGTTGCCAAGCATGGTCAGTATGCAGCGGATAACTTTTCCTATCATGACTTGATTTACCTATCTTACAAAATTCGTCCTCCAAAACTAAAACCTCAAATTGTCATGCAACGCAATTTTAGCGGCATGGATCACGCTGCCCTTCTTAACGACGCAAGTAAGATTGATTGAGTCCTATTATCCATTCTAAGGCAGTTGATGATCAAATACAAATATTTAACAGGATTATCACAGAATTATTCGATGTTCATGCTCCAATACGTGCTGTTAAACTCAAGCATCTCCCAGCACCCTGGCTCACCAACGAAATAAGAGCCTTGATGAACAAAAAGGCAGCGGCCAAGACACGTTATAAAATTAAACCAACTGATACTAATAAAACAAAGTACGTTCAGGCACGTAATCACTGCAATAAGGTGTGTAGGGATGCACTACGCCGCCATGTTCATGCTTCTGTTGATGACGAGAATCCAGCTAAGGTTTGGAAATTCCTTAGAACTTTAGGAATTGGTAAGTCACGTACAAATTCAACATCTTTTAACATAAACATTGACTCTCTCAACAAACACTTTTCTTCTACATCTGATATGCCAGATGCGGATAAAAATGCAACTGTCAATCATCTTTCTACTATTCCTACTACAAATTTTTCTCCTTTGTCTTCAATCAATTTACCGAGTGTGATGTTAGGAAGAGTTTTATGTCAATCTCTCCAATGCAGTGGGCGGTGACAACATAAACCGGAACATGCTGTTGCCCATCCTTGATATCATCCTTCCCATCCTGTGTACCATTTTAATAACTCCACTTTTAGTGGAATTTTCCCTGCTATATGGAAAGATGCTAATATTTTACCTTTACCAAAAAACCCAACCCACAATCTTTTTCCGAATACCGTCCAATCTCTATTCTTCCTTTCCTTTTCAAAATTCTTGAACGTCTTGTCCATAAACAACTCAACGATTTCCTTGTTGGGCAAGACCTTCTTAATCCTCTACAGTCAGGCTTTCGTCCAGGGCACAGCACTGTGTCTGCGCTTGTCAAGATCACTGACGATATACGCTTGGGGATGGATGACGGTAAGCTTACTGTTCTAGCTTTGTTAGATTTCAGTAATGCTTTCAACGCCGTCAACTTCGACATTCTGCTCGCTATACTCCGCTCCAGTAACATATCTCCACCGGTAATTGATTGGTTTCGTAGTTATCTACGAGGTCGCCGGCAACGAATTCGCCTAGAAGACCGGTTTTCTTCTTGGTGCAATACGACAGCTGGTGTTCCTCAAGGCGGCGTGCTATCTCTCTTCTCTTCGCAATTTTTATTAATTCTATTTCCAAGCATCTTACTTCTTCCTATCACCTTTATGCAGATGACCTTCAAATTTACATTCAAGCTCCGTTAAATGAATTAGATACCGCTATAGTAAACATCAATGCAGACCTGCATCGTATCATTCAGTGGAGTATGTCATTTGGTTTAAAAGTTAATCCAGCTAAATCACAGGTCATTGTAATGGGGAGTCCGTACTGGATTTCCAGATTAAACTGGAACATTATACCTAGTGTTGTATTTGATGGAGTTCCTATACCTTTTAGTAATTCTGTGAAAAATCTTGGAGTAGTGTTCGATCGTACCCTATCATGGGACTGCCAAATCAAATCAATCAGTGGTAAATTATTTGCGTCAGATAGTTCTTTAAGGCGTCTCCGCAACTTTTTACCCACTGCCACTAAGATTGCTCTTGCCCAGTCTCTCCTTCTCCCAATCCTGGATTACGCTGACGCCTGTTATCTTGATCTTAGAGAGGACCAGCTAGACAAACTTGAGCGCCTTCAAAATTATTGCATAAGATTCATATTTGGCTTGCGTAAATATGATCATGTATCCCAATTTCGCGTGCAGCTCAAGTGGTTACCCATTCGTCTTCGTCGGAATGCTCATATTCTTTTTTTTCTTTATAATATTCTGTTTAATCCTTCCACCCCACATTATCTTAAAGAGCGCTTTACCTTTTTGCAGGACTGTCATCAACTTCCTTTAAGGTCGAAAAACAATCTTTCCCTAATGACCCCTTCTGCTCGAACTGAAGCATTCTATGGTAAGTCGTTTACTTTTAGGGCGACTCAGTTGTGGAATGAATTACCTGTGCACATCAGGCTTTCTCCGTCCCTGAACACCTTCAAAAGCAACGTTAAAGAGTTTTATTTGCTGAAATTGTAGCTTTTTGTTGTAGCTGTTTGTCGACCGATTCCTATGGCAAGTACAGTATTTTTATGTATCTATACTTCTATACTAATATTATAAAGAGGAAAGATTTGTTTGTTTGTTTATTTGTAATGAATAGGCTCCGAAACTACTGGACCGATTTCAAAAATTCTTTCACCTTTGGAAAGCTACATTATCCCCGAGTAACATAGGCTATATTATATTTAAAAAAAATTAGGGATCCTTACTAAAACTCCAATAATGTAACATAAGGTGTAAAAAGACCTGAAAATTCCTTACGTCGCGTGCGCTACGAAAACTATTGGTGATAGAACAAAATTATTTACTACAACTTTGCAGAACTCATCATTATCTACAAAAAGTGTCGCGACAGCATAATTATGTCTAAATATTATAGTTACTGTGTCACAGTAAGCAGTTTTTATTCTAAAATATTAATTTATATATGCCGCCTCTTGAAAAGGCTCTTCATTTGTACCTTGGTATTAATCCTTATCAAAATAAATTACTTTATATTCAAGACGGCTTTAATACCTTTTTATAATTTTTGAATTAGGTCGTGTGCGTGATCGTATGATTTTAGCTTGAAAAAAATTTGAATTCGTTTCGTAGGTAAATAAGTATATGATAATAAACATTATATTTTAATGTAACTATTCAAACTGCTTATAGTAGTATTTTATGGGTATTCCTGTTCAAAATTTCAGCAACAATTTAGTAAAGGTAGTTTTCTAAGCCCATATTTTTAATTTTCTTTCAAGAAGTACCTACTACTTACCTGATAATAAATATTATATTTTAATTATTCAAACAGCTTAGTACTTCATATAGTTCAATAAGCAAAAATTTAGTAAAAGCCTGTTTAATTATTTATTTCCTTCTATTTTCATTTTATAATGCCCAAAATGCCAAAAAGATCAAGATCTCAACTTTCTAAACATAGTTCCCAGGCGAGGGCAATAAAAATACGGCGTAATGAGGAATCTTCATCAGAAACTGAAATTCGCCTTGCAAGTCGGAGAGAATACGCGTCGCAATCGCGTGCTAGAGTCAAGTATCGAGCGTTCGCAGCGGTTGCTGAACAAAATTTTATCACTGGCCCAGCAGCTGGTCAACTAGCTCATATACCGAGGATACCGATGATTCCAACTGATCTGCCAATCCCTTTTAAACGGCTTCAGTTTCCGGTGAAATCATCTTTCGCGTTAACTATTAACAAGTCCCAGGGCCAAACCTTCGAATTATTAGGGATCGAAAAATTCATAAAAAAAAAATCAAACTTCCTTTATAATTTTACTTTTTTTTGAAACCCGATACAAAAAAAAGGTGTGTGTGTGTGTGTATGTACCCGTGCGAAGCCGGGGCGGGCCGCTAGTTTATTATATTTATAATTATATTTATTAGTGTATATTTATATTTTACTATCTAAGTACTAGTACTTCATGTTAGGTATATATTGTTATCATGTTAGGTATATGTTTTGATAATATAATTCAATCTTCTTTAGATTTTTCTGCATCATATTTGCGCACCCCGTTTTTTTTTCATTGTCCACACATTATTTTCCATCCTAAGGTTGCCTGGAAGAGATCGCTTTTAGCGATAAGGCCGCCATCTTGTCGCACTAGTTTTTAAGGTTTTTTTTTTGTAATTTGTGTATCCCATTCTTTTGGTGTGTCAATAAAGTGTATATCTATCTATCTATCTATCTAGTGATAGATAAATCTACCTTCATATCACAACTTTACATAATACCTCTATGTTATGTAAAGTATGTACCTACTATCCTTAACTAGACATAGTCATTCAATTAGTGGCGCCACACGGAGTAATGTAGCATTTTTGTCAAGTTGTTAGGTATCGGCGTATTTGTCTTTTTGTGTCTCGCTCACACAGATTTCTAAAACAAAAGGCAGATGGAACGTGCGGAACACAGATCCTTAGGTCCAGAAAGCAAATATCAAACGCCAAAGCAAATACAAACTCCAGTCAGTACGAAACGGACTTCCGTCTCGTACGGGAGTCCCGTGTGATTTTAAGTTTTGTTTATGATTATGCCGTCTTGTGTCTTCAAACATTGCAAACATTGTTCCCAAAAATAAGAAAAGGAAAAAGGAATATCATTTCATAGGAAAGTTTGAATATTTTACTGCTATTTATATAATTTAGGCGATTTCATTTCAATTGATGAATAGAAATACAACACCTCAACGAAAATTGGTTAGTGTTGCTATACTAAATTGAAATTATTTTCCTTAAAGTTAAGGTAAAATATAGATTATGATTTTTTTGAAGATACTCGTAGACCAAATTATTTATGTAGATTGTATTATTCTATTTTAAACCCTATTTTTATAATCACATTTTTTTAATTTAATGTGAATCGATGCCTAGCTCAAATCCACGTCATTACTAGTGTTTATAAAAATACTAATACTGATGATGAAAACTATAGTTATACAGCAAGTTTTTTTTACTTGTAAGTAGGTATAGTGGAGCTTATAAAAGTAGGCGAGTTCTTTTGAGAGATCTAATCGTTTTAATTAACCTCATATTATCTGGTCGAGTCAGTAGTGACATTGTCGAAGTTTTACACGGTGCTAATTTGTGCGTACATACTTACCCAAAAAAGATGTTGGGATCAGGCCAATCGCTGTTGGCACCACAAATACTGGACAAGCTGCTGCCAAGGTGGGTTGTAGATATAAAACGTTGCTCTTTCGAGCAACTGTCCCAACAAACTTGATTTTGGGTCCCTGGGTGGACGTGAGGCTGCTATTCATTCTGTTCTGACTTTCTTTGTCCAAAATTGTGGAGGGGCTGTTAAAGGTGGACGTCAAAACGCCTTTAATTTGGTTGATCGTAGAGCCCCATTGTCCGAAGTGAAGAATAAAATTCTTGACCTCTACAATTTTCTTTGACAATGTTATGGCGGGCCCACAAAATTATCAAAACAATCCTATGCTATCTTCCGTTGGCTATCAACTTGGTGAACCTTCGGCCATGCGACCTTCGCCCTAGCCATTCGATCTATCATTTAACGTCTCCAGTCCAATTTAAACGTTTGGTACTTGGACGACGGAACTTTGGGTGGCGATGTGAATAATGTTCAACTGATTTACAATAACTCTTTAGACGGTTTTCGTTGGTTTGTATCAACATTTTTGAAAAGGTGAACTTTTCGTTTGCGACACGCGTCCAGACAAAGATTGGATAATAAACAAATTGAATGATCTAGCCCCCCAACATCAAATCAGTTGACAAAAATTCTCTGCACCTCCTGTGTTCACCGATATTAAATGAGTAGGTGCCACCTTTTGTCAAGCATAATATTCAAAATTTCACAAGAAGCTTCGATAGAATACTCAAAAGAAACACACACATGACTTTTACTATTATTCGGCGATGTGTTTTTATTCCGAATTTTCTGTACGAATGCTCGAATTTTTGTTGCATGCAAAATCAAAAATCTTAACTTCATAGGATGGAAATAGTAATAACAAGAAATCCTTGCATAATATATAATCGGTTTAATAATACATTATTTTAACATTATTATATATGTGTTTATTATACGCGAAGATTTCCGAAGCTAAGACAACAATAGTGGAATTTTTTTCTTAAGACTGGGAACATTACACGCACACCAACGTGAGTAATTTGACAACGTCGGTGAGAGCTGTCACGCATACATAACTAATTACTGGCCTCACAGTGTCGTTCACGAAGGTTTCATCTGTTTAGAAATCTGTGCTCGCTCAAAAAGAAAGTATACCTACTCAGTGATCTACACGCACAGCAACGCCGTAAAAGAAATGAAATAGCCTCTTGAAATTTACCACTTTTCATCCTCATCATCAGTTAACATTGATAAGAGATGGATATAATATGTGGCGTCCTATGTTTCAAGTCATCGTCAAGAAGTCAGAGGGACATAACCCGTTATGTCCCTCCTACGCATGGTGGTTATGATAACATAAAAAGGCATGTACCGTGTACCTTGGAGTTCGTGGAGTTGATATTTATATCATAAAATAGTTATATAATGTCACCATAAAATTGCAATGACCATCAGTTTACAATAATAACGCGTGATTTTATAAGCCCACGATAAATTAAATAAATACACATATAAGTTTCATTCTTAATTAACGCGGGTACCAAAAAATATGTAGTAACAATTCAACTTGAATGGTAGTAGTTTTATACATGCGATAATATTTGCTTTATGTTTCACAGTCAATGTAGCGTGAAATGGTACCGAAACATGATACACATGACACTTATCTCGCAAGAAATATAGAAATTGAACTTTGTTAACAGCAGGCAACGTTTAATTTACTAGTAAAAAGGAAACGGCAATTGAAATACACTATACGTAAGTACTTACTCGTAAATGTATCTACGAATATATTATCTGCCGTTTGTGGTTATGTTATATGCCGTCAATGTAACATACGTAATGCCTACTTTTATTAAGGCCTTTTCCGACATGCGTTGATCGTAATCTCTAAGGTACCTAAAGTTCGTAGTTATATAATACACCCATCTAATACGCACTGTGCTAATAATATCAATTTAAAGGTTTTGATGTTTGTTGCTCAATCACGTCGGAAGAACTAAAGGGAATTTTGAAACTTGGTACATAGATTATAGTCTGAAATAGAACAGAGGGAATTTTTCCTTTCTAAATGTTACGGACGAAGTCGCAGACAGAAAATAGTGTAGGTACATGTAAATACAAATAACGCATAGCAATATGTACTTTAATAAGTAGGTAGTTAAAAGGTATGTATATGTATTAGTATATTATTTAATTCGTATTTATGTATTAGGATGTATAATTACTGTGTAAGTATATCAATATATTATTTGGTATTTTACTTTTTAAAATCTATGTTATTGTTTAATTGTAGAAGTATTAATCACTCCTTTTTGTACTTCCCCTCCTCCTTATTCTCAAATCTCTCTTTCCATCCTATGGTTGCCTGGAAGAGATCGCTTTTAGTGATAAGGTCGCCAATTGCTACTTTATTTTGTTTGTTGTACCTAAGTAACTTTTATTTGTTTTTATATTAAGTGCAATAAAGAGTTAATCTATCTATCTATGTATCTACCATTAGACAAATCTGGAAGATATCCACGAAAGCTGTACGACTTTAATTAAAATAATCTATTATTAAGTCTTCAAATCGAAAGTGAATCGGTTTCTTGTAGGTAAGCACGCTACATCGTAAACCGCATCAGGTGAGATGGCGGTCAAGTGTAAAGCTATAAATGTAAAACGTTTAAAAAAACTACGAGCACAAATTCGTATAGAAAATGAAGAACAATTTTCCTATATTTTTTGGGATATTAAAGTCTATGAAAAGAAGCCGTGGTGGCACATTGGTGAGAACGTCTGACTCCACAACCTTGAGGTCATTGGTTTGAACCCCGTCTGCACCTCTGAGAACTTTTCCAACTGCAGCTATAGTATATTTTCAAGTGTATACCTAATAAAGTTATTATAAAGATAGTTTGTCATCACTTGGCTCTAGGAAGAGGAAGGATGTTTGTTTTAAGAAAGTTATTTCAAAGACATTCCACAACTAGTGCTGGACCAGCGTGGTGGCGTGTAGTCTCGACACACTCCTTGTGAGAGAAGGACCCTAGTCACAGCAGTAGAAACAGAGTGCGCTGTTTTTGCTAAGTATCCTATGACAATAGGATAAAAAGTATTGAGTAGTGAGACTAGTTAGTTATCTGGGGAAATTGTAAACACAAAATTTTGAGAATAGTTAATGCTGGAGCTAAAATGGATTATATTTTTCACACTATACAGCACATAATGAGAAAGACTTTCTCTTCAAAGTTCCTTATAATATTTATTTACAAAGCCCCAGATTTCTTAGTAGAAGTTTTTTATAACGATTCAAGCAGTATGTATATTTGGAAACTTTTATGGCGCTTCCTTTTGTCACTGTATGAAACAAAAAGAAAACGGCACAGCCTGTAGACACACCTGTCCACAAATTTTGTAAATATGATGTGCCGCGATAACAGACAAATGGTTTGGTGTTCCTTTGGTGCCACCTTATTCTTCAGTCTAAGTGGTTTCAAAATTCGCGAGTAAAAGATTTCAACGCGCATGCATTCTGTTTTTGTGCCTATGCGCATAAACTACGAGTATATGAACCTTTACTCATAGGTACAGTAAACAGTATATTGTTTAGTGATTTTAAGAACTATACTAGACCTTTTAATGATTATGCATGAAGTATGCAATATTATTAATTGGTACTGTGTTACGAGAGTACGAAACAAAAATTCGTGGAATGCAACAATATGATAGCCCAGTAACGCACGACTTCCAACAACTGCTATGAAGTTTAACCTCGCCAATGGGAATTTTAAGAACATTTAAGAACCTTTTATGTGGGGGAAATAAATAAAGTGGTGATAGACGTTTCACACAACACCGTCTGACCCCAAACTAAGCAAAGCTTGTACTATGGAAGCCCGATATCTGATATAATACTTACATATTTTAAAACTCGTATATACTTATTATACATAGAAAACACAGTACAAATATTTGAATTCAACACACAAATATTTGCACTGGGTGGGGATCGAACACATGACCCACGGTTTCGCAGGCACTTACCACCAACTAAGCCACCAGGCCAGCCTGCATAACACATTTTTACGTACGCCCACCATGCAGGATCATGGTGGGCGATATCGGGCTCGACACCATGAGAAACGACATGGTGCTCCTACCCAGGGTGAGGGTTGCGGGGTCACTACTCCCGTCAGCGATCTTGACCTATTTACCACTGTCCTTGCAGACCCGCCTCGCGGGGAGCGTTAGTACCCCCGCTTTCGGCTCTAGTGGAAATCAGCAGCGCGTCACCTCTTCGAAAGCTTATCCCTACGTGGGGCGTCGGACAGCCCCAAACACCCGACGCCCCAGGTCTTCCTGTGGAGATGGGGAGCGAGTCCAGAGTGGCGACTCTTCAGGCTCGCCGCCGTGTCCGCTTCCGCCTCAGTTAAGAGGCGAGATTAACAACTCTCGCTCCTTTACACACACGACCTCTCACTGTCAAGAGATTTTCATCTCACCTCTTAAGGGAAGATGATCGGTAGCAAGAGGTCCGCCCTCACCGCGGCTATCCCTAGCCGCGGTTCCGCCTCTATGGCATCGCGCCCCTTGTCGTTCCACTGAACACTCTGCTAATCAGCGTGTTCGTGGAGGTCACCCTCAACTGGAAGACTTAGGAATTTTACTTAGTCGATTTATCAGCCGAGTAACCTACCCAAGTCTTCCAGTCCCCCTTCCCTACCTATACACGCACTGCTCAAGGCGGCGAGGAACGCACGTAGAACCCAGCCCCGGCCGGGAGTCGCCATCACATAACAAGATGCCACCGAGGCAATTTGTTGTGTGATGCCCAGGGTGCACCACGTGAAGGTTCCCGAGCCACGCACGTCAAGGACAGATTATACCTACAAATAATTTATCATTATCGCTAGTTTCAATGATGAGGGAAGAATTGCGAAGAAACCGTTGATTATAAATGACGAACTTATTCAATTTTTTCGTTCGAGTTCAAACCATTAGGAAATGTCAAAAAAAAACTAAATCAGCTGTGAAGGAGCCTTGCTAATTAGATGCAGTTCAAAACAGGCTTTGAAGTCATAATAAAAGATAGATAAGTATATACGGTCGAAATGAGAAACCACCTTTTTTAAGTTGGATAAAAAGAAATGAAGAAAAAGGCTAAGCCATAGGGAAAATATATTATATGACATAAATAATGATTTAAATTATGAAGCAATGAGTGAATAAATACAACGAGATGTTCCTTCATATTGGTTTTCATTCATTTTTATTCAGAAACGATAACAAAATGATATGAGTTGACATTCTATAGACACACGTCTCACGCCACATGACGTGGCTGTATGGCGGCGAACGGATGCTAGAAATGAGACACATCTATTTTAGACTGCAGGCCCGTGAACAAAATGTATGGGTCAAATGAGCCAGCATGAGACCTATGTAGGATGATAGATGGGTATAAGATAATAAGATTCAGCACTATGCCGTCACTTGTAAGCTGTCCAACTGAGTGCAGATGAGCATTCAAAAGCGCAAGTAGAGTGGTAAATTTTGGTCATTTGTTTTTGTGCGGCATTCTTACCATCAAATAGATCCATGGAAAATAATGAGAAAACGCGTAGTGCCGTTCAAAAATAGTGGTCCACCAAATAGGAAACATGTTTGATATTTCGGAAATTTTCAGGGAAAATTTGGTCATTTGATACTGTACGGCATTAGTTCCATACAGTTGCAATAGCTCGTCTAACCCATTATTCCGCAACGCCGTACAAAAATAATGCGACAAGAGGAAAATATCGAGGGATCAATCTCCTCTTTTCAGGGATCCAAGGAGGTGATTTGATACAGTACGGCATCGGTTCCAAAACATTGTCTAGAAGTCAAACGTACAGTTAAAAATAATGCCGTACAAAAATTACTGTTCATTTAAATATTTATCGATAATTACCTTAATTTCAACGTATACTTTATTTATAAAGGTGGTAGGTCATTTGATACTGTACGGCACCTTATTTTTCTAAATGACATTGCTAAAAACTATTGTTGTATAGTGATGCCATACAAAAAATCGTGTTCTAAAAAAGTTACAGAGGAATACAAAACATGCAAATTTTCATGTATTTCAATAATCATAGATTAATGAAATATAGCAATTTTTAACATATTATCGTTGCTTTAAATAGTATTCAGGTAAATAAATTAGGAAAAAATAATGCCGTACATTTTAACCCTTAATCGAACAAAATGTGTATCACTTAGTTAGAAACTCGGAAACTATGTACTTTAGGGCAAAACTTATGGAGATCATTATTGTCGAAAAAAGTATTTTACACTTTTTGTTTTCAAAAAACCTTTTTGTGAAATGTGCCGTTTACGATTTACGACTCATTTAATGAAACAGTTTTTCTATCGCGGCCTATAACTTTTGAAATATTAGGTAAATCAATAGAACGCATCTATTTATTTTTAAAGATCAGTTTTATTTTCTATAACTTTTACCTTTTTTTTCTAAAGTCCATACGTTTTGATTCATAAGACGTTTAAATTCTGTTATTCTGCCAAAAATAATAAAAATTTGAGAATTGTATTAAAATAAACAATTGTTTTGTTTGTGGTGGGTTATTAGATGATGAAAACTCTGTATTTGTGACACAAAAAAACGAAAACTTGTTAGACACGCCTGTCGTGTCTTCCGCAACGAATCGGTTAATGAAATATAGGAATTTTTAACCTATTATCGTTGCCTTAAATAGTATTCAGGTGAATAAATAATGCCGTATATTTTAACCCTCAATCAAACAAAATATGTACACCTAGTTAGGGACTATAGGCCCGTGTACGAAATTGATGGTTTATTTAAACCACTAACATACCTATGTAGGTCAAAGATAAAGGCTTTCACACAGGCAAGTGCGCTGCTCGCACATCTGAGCAGAAATGCAGGTGAAACACCCCGGGTGATAAGCGTGGATGCGATGGCAATCGAATATTCAAGAGCGAGAGTCGCAGACCGGCTGGGTTGCATTGAGGCCTCTAAACATCATGAGGTTGTCGTATACGAAGACAGGGGAGAAAATCTGAGCTTCCTCAGAGCCCCTTCGCACGACCAAACAAATGCAACTGACAGCTGGGGACATCCTGTTCCTAGTTCGACCATCCAAACCGGCTCCGAAAGAGTACAGCAGAGGGCAGCCGCGGAAAAAGCCTCAGCCAATCTAACTAGCAGCCGAGGCACCAACACGGCGTTCGTGACTGCTTTCAACGCAGCAGCAAGGAGCGTACTCCGAATCACATCCCATTCATCGCCCCCTCGACGTCAAAGACCCCAAAGCAGCTTCACAGCAACAACCAGCCCGAACGAGAGCCGACATGGGACAGGTTGAACCGCCCCGCTATGTCACGGCTTCGAGCCGCGGAGCCATGCACGCAACGCCTTCATCGAATTCATAGCCACACTGAGCGCGACACGACAAGTCAACCTCAAGACCTGCGAAAACATCATGCAGTCCTATAGGCTAGGAAGTGAAAGCCTTTTAAAGGCGAAACTCGAGGAGGCCGAAGCAGCCATTTACAATAATGTCACTTCCGGGTCATCAAGGGAACCATGACAGGACAGTATATGGCAGCTTACAGTGCAGAAAATGGCTTCGTGACACTGAACGAGAGAGACAGAGCGCGCGGGAGTGCCTGTTTATGCGACACCACCAAATGACCCAATTGTAGTTACTGCCCGATGCACCAAGATTATGCTGGACGATAAGATCCTAGAGATGGCCAAGACCATCGAAGGGAACGGAAACGTCAAAGCAGATTGGGAAAATTGGGAGGTACCGAGAATACAGTGGGTCAACGGAGTTCCAGGATGTGGAAAAACAACATGGGTGATTAGACACTTCGACGTAGACAAGGACGCCATCATCACTACAACAACTGAGGCAGCAAAGATCTAAGAGAAAAGCTATCGCACCGAATCGGAAACCTGGTCAAAACCAGAGTGCGAACCATGGCTTCTGCTCTGGTAAATGGTTTCGTTAGAAAGTTTTAGTCGCCTCATGGTGGACGAAGCTCTCATGAACCATTTTGGAGCCATTGTGATGGCTTCAAGGCTGTCTGGTGCTGGTGAAATTGTCCTCATTGGAGACGTCAATCAGTTGCCTTATATCGACAGGGAAAATCTCTTCGAAATGAGGTATCATCGCCCGAACCTGGTAACAAAGATCAGCCAGGAGTTGCTCTGCACACATCGAAACCCAATGGACGTCGCATATGCACTGAGGGAAATATACTCCGGTATGTACTCTTCAGCGTCCCGTATAAAGTCCCTAGAACAGAGAAGATATAAGGGAGCGCAAATACCCAACACCCTACCAAATACCCTCTTCTTAGTTCACACTCAAGAGGAGAAGGAGACCCTGACAAACCAGGGTTATGGATCAGGCACCGGGTCACGCATCCTTACTATCCATGAAGCTCAAGGACTAACATACGAGTCGGTAATCGTAATCAAAACCAAGGCAAACATGAAGCTGCACGAGAGCGTGCCCCATGCGGTAGTGGCAATCTCACGGCACACATATTACGCTGACGACACCGACGACGCCATCGGTCGGTTCGTGCGGCGAGCGTGGGCTGCATCACCGAAGACCATCCGCGATTTTAACCTACAGATGGCCATCAGGGACAGAAATGCGGCCGTTGTGGAGGCTCTGGGCCGGGAGGAGGCAGCTTAGGCAAATGACAAGGCAAACACTCGATGTCGAGTCGATTACTAGCGGAATCCCAACCGGTAGTGATCGGCTCTACAGACGAGCACTAGAATTAGATTTTAAATGTACCCAACTCCCTCCTATTTTCCTCTTCTTCTCCTTATCCAAGATATGTGTAAAAAACGATAATTGTAATGACAAAGATCACGGACCCCGGAGTCTGTGGAGTGGCTAATTTAAAAAAAAAAAAAAAAAAAAAAAAAAGATAAAAGGGTACCTGTAAAATAATAAGATTCAGCACTATGCCGTCACTTGTTACCTGCCCAACTGAGTGCAGGTGAAGAGAGGGTGTTGCAACCCTTTATCTGTTCTTCTTGTCGTATGATGTTTATACGGTGTTGCGGAATAAAGGATTGTAACAGGTATTTAAACTGTATGGAACCGATGCCATACATTATCAAATGACCGAATTTAAACCCTGAAAAAAGCCTGATAAAAAAATCCAACAGTAAAAATAATTAAAACTACTACTTTTACAATTTCAATACATTTTCTAATCAATTATTTCGCAATGCCGTACAAAAAATCATGCAATATGGGGAAATGCCCGAGGGTTGCAACATCCTTTCTTCACCTGCACTCAGTTGGACAGCTAACAACTGATGGCATAGTGTTGAATATTATTGTTTCATCTATATATTTACTTTTATCATAAATGTGAGGTTAAAATAACAACGTTGTACGTTGCAGGATTTCACCTTATAAGCGGAGGGTTAATCTGAATCAACCACTGAGTCGACATAAGAATCAACGTTGCCAGAATTATCTTGTCTATCATCTTCTGAAATATGAAAAATGTTTTCATAGTCACATCTGACGTGCAAATTTAAAACATGCAAGGGTATTTTTTTACATTTACGTATTTTTACGCGGTATATGTAAACTCTTCGGAGTCCAACGAAAGCTAGTATTAGATGAAACGAGAGTGAATATGATGTGTAGTTTAAAAGCATGTTAAAAGAGTTGAAAACTAACTTACTCGGAGTACATAGTTCAATCCTTCCATCAATCCATCCTTACATAAGTATGGATGGAGAGAAGGATGTTTGTAACTCTTTCACTTAAAAACTACACAAGGGATTTCGATGAAACTTAGTGTATAGATAGATCATGGTCTGGAATAACACATAAGCTACTTTTAAGAATAAGAATTTTACCATGCGTGTCTTAAAATTTTCAACATTACGCCCAGTGGTCCAACATAAAACTTCATATAACTCAAAAAATATAGTAATTACAAAAAAAAAGGTAAAATTTGTAAAGAATAAACTGGTCTTTGAAAATGGCTTGACGTGTTTTATTGATTAATCTAATATTTCAAGAGTTATCGGCCGCGATAAAAACGTTTCACAAAAAAGTTTTAGGCAACAAATGGTGTAAAATTTTATTTTCTACACTAATTAGTTCAATAATTTTGGCCCTAAAGTGCATAGTTTCCGAGATATCGACCAAAATTTTTTTTTGAAGATGGCGCTCCTCCTTAATCTGTCAGCATTTTGTGGTTTTATGATCAGTAAGTGATCTTAGACCTCATAAAAAAGAAATTTGTATCGGAAGTTTATGGCAAAGTTATATTATAATCTTTACTGGCCTATGCTATGAACTTTCAGATTTTACAGCATTGACTTTTCTTAGACATGTATTAAATTCAAATAAATTATCTGAATGCCGTTTAAAAAAATCGTACTAAATATCACCCTAAAGTAAATTTCGTCGCATGGTATTTTCTGGAGTTTTTTGGCATTTACTGACTCTTGGACTAACAAAAATGTACGGCACGTATAAAATTTTTATCTTGGCACAAAATGCTTTCAAAATAAATTAATTTTACGTTGTATCAAATCACCTCCCTGATCACTGAAAAGAGGAGATTGATCCCTCGATATTTTCCTCTTGTCGCGTTATTTTTGTACGGCGTTGCGGAATAATGGGTTAGACGAGCTATTGCAACTGTATGGAACCAATGCCGTACATTATCAAATAACCAAATTTTCCCTGAAAATTTCCGAAATTTCAAACATGTTTCCGATTTGGTGGACCAATATTTTTGTACGGCACTACGCGTTTTCTCATTATTTTCTACGGATCTATTTAATGGTAAGAATGCCGTACAAAAACAAATGACCAAAATTTACCACTCTACTTGCGCTTTTGAATGCTCATCTGCACTCAGTTGGACAGCTAACAAGTGACGGCATAGTGCTGAATCTTATTATTTTATACCTATCTATCATCCTACATAGGACTCATGCTGTCTCATTTGACCCATAAATTATGTTCACGGGCCTGCAGTCTATTTATTACACAAACAAAATCGAATGGAGGACCCATTTTCACAAAAATAATGCTTACTTTCCAAAATGGTAAAATGAAATGTTTTTCTATGAAGTGAAAATTTCTTTTGGCGCAACACAGCAGATTTTTCATGGGCTGTGAATTGAATTCTAGCATCAAGCTCGGGAATGATAAGAAATCGTCGGGTAAACTCGGGACCATGGCCATCCTCATGTCCACGCCCTCCTGTTTCACCGGCGTAGTTTCCAAAGTAAGCTATCAAATTCTGTGTTATAAGTTTCCACTTCTACCGCCAGTTCCTTTGACTGCCATTTTTTAAACAGCAAATGGTGATGGGGTGAGCAGGACATAATATGCCAGCAACACGCCTGCATAACAATACAGTGATACGTAGCTAATGGACCTTGAAGAGTCCAAATCATTACCTAGCACTGAACTGCGTTCGTCGACGTTGCGACGGCGAATTTCTTCGGTTTGTGACGGTTTCTACGGAAATGTCCTTTCTGAGACCTTATCTAAACCTATTCGACACTTACGACCAAACCGAGGGCTTATTATATGACGAAGAAGACTCTTGGGAGACAAGTTTATCCCCAAAACCCATGACCCCAGATATCGACACAAGTGCGTACAAGAGTAAAGGAACTCAGTCAAATTTCTTCGAAGTAGTGGACTTAGAAGACAGGTCACTGGTGTATGAAAATAACCTTGATGATACGGACCATTTCTTTCTGAGCATGAGTAAGATGGCGAAGAAACTTCCTAAGGTCGACCAGCTTCGTATTAAATTGGATTTACACAAAGCTATCAACGACGCAGAGTTACGAGCCCTTGAGGTCGACGGCGCAAGCGGTACAAGTGATGACACGAGGCAAAATGAAGTAAAAAGAGAAGTTTCCACTATTGGAGATGCAACGAGGGGTCTACAATATTTGCATTACGACTGAGACTATTACGTACTACTTAAAGTATTATTTTCAATCTAACCACTCCACCTAGTGGTGGTGGCAGTCTTTTCAACATAATATGGTCCTTGACAAAGCGCAATAGTTCGATGAACTCCTAAGTAATTCCCATTCATTCTGGAATGTTCCGTAATCACACTTTCACAAATTAAAACGATTAAGGACTCTTACTGTAATTTCAATCTAAAGTAATGATAGCAATATCAAAACCAAGACCAGACGTTAGACGGTCAACTTACCAACCGCCAACCGCTTAACTAAATCGGCTCTGGTTTTACTATTGCTATCTCTATAATTTCAAGCGTAAAGAAAAGAGACGGCAATATCAAAGCTTAGACAGTTGTCGTTTTGCGGTAGATCTTCCGTACTTCCTTATGCGACCGCCTTTCCTTTTCTCAGAAACTATTATTATCATGGATTACTACAGCCCCCCCCTGTCATGTCTAAAAACGTGCTGGGGTTATGAAACTTTACGCTTTAACTTAACTTTACGCTTAATAGTTTGCGTTTCTATCCAAACCGCCGCAGAAACTCATTGGTAATTTAAAAAAAAACAGAAAAGACATAGATCGACTTCATGACTGAATAAACTTTAGCTCTAGGATCTAACCAACATATTTTTTGAAATATGCATGCACAATATTGTTTTGATGACAAAACTTTGGATGCTTAATTGTTTGTTGCTCAATTTATTTGAATTTTTTATTCGAATCTTTACTAGAATCATTATTGTGTCCTTTTGTTTGTATATTAATTTTTTTTACGTTTAGTTTTACATTCCGTTTACATCCTTTCTTATTGTAGCAGAGCCAAAATGAACTGCCGTCTTTGTATATATTTGTATTTTTAACCCCCGACAAAAAAAAGGGGTGTTATAAGTTTGACGTCGATGTCTGTCTGTCTGTCTGTCTGTCGGTCTGTCTGTCTGTCTGTCTGTCTGTCTGTGTGTGTGTCTGTCTGTGGCACCGTAGAGCTCAAACGGATGGGCCGATTTCGATGCGGTTTTTTTTATTTGAAAGTGAATATCCGTGCGGGTGTTCTTAGCTATGTTTGGTTAATATCGATTCAAAATGGCCGCCTCCACAAAATGGCGGACAAAATATTTCTTCACAACCTACCTCAATATGGGTATCAAATGAAAGGGCTTGACTAGCAGAGTACTAAACGCTATAACAAATTTCAAATTCAAGATGGCCGCCACCACAAAATGGCGAATTATATAATATTTTTCACTACTACCTCAATATGGGTATCAAATGAAAGGGCTTGATTAGTAGAATACTTTGCACTATGACAAATTTCAAATCCAGGATGGCCGCTACCACAAAATGGCGAATTACATTTCCTTTTCACAATTCCTTAATATGGGTATCAAATGAAAGGGCTTGACTAGTAGAATGTTGTACAGATAACAAATCTAAGGTAGTCGGGGGTTAATCAAAATTTTTAATTTTGTTCTTGTTCTACAGTGAAATTGTCGTCCATCGTGAAGCAATAGAACACCACCTCTTCTTGATGTTATAAATTTAAATGTAAGATGCGGGCTCATTGTTCAGTATTGCAATTACAAAATTTTATTGATGCACTCCTATGAAAAAAACACATTTTTTAGAACATAAAATGAATTGCACACAATAATATAATCGATAAATATACATATAGCAATTGAACGTGAATTATGAACACAGATCACTATATTATGAAGCAATTGGTTTTTCTATCATAGATCATAGACCTGTATGGCCAGTAGGTACTAATTAATATCATTCGCAAATAGGAATTATACTGTAAAAAGCACGTAACTGGTAACGAGAGAAGAAGAAAAAATACTTCTTTTGTCACCTCGTGGCAGTTACAAAACGTAGTTAGAAAGCAGCCGAAAATATATTATTAGTTTGTAACCGAGTTACGAAAACGGAAAAAAATATATTTTTTTGTAACTGGTTACAAAACACAGTTACAAACGCGACCGAAAGGGCACAAATGCGTAAAATATTTTGTCTACTAACAAATAACTAATTGTTTTAAAAATTAATTTTGAGAGTTTACACACTAAAAAAACATCAACAGCGGTTTTAAAGTTGGTTAAAACACATCGAAACTTTTCAGGTTGTATTTTAATGTATTAAAATAAAAACTTACGAATATTTATTCGAATTTATTTAAATCTTCTAGGAAAGATGTACATTTATTTCTTAAAATCTTAACAGCTTCAATGAAAATGACGTTGGGCGCCATTGCTCCTACAGACTCCACATTAACTGAAAAATAATAATTAAATAGTATTAGATACTAAGGTGGACGACAGTATCTGTGAGAGATGTGTGGACGACATGTGGAAATGTGGAATAGTGTGGATTGATACGAAAACACTATTTAAATCTTAAAAAACTAAGTACTTAAAATACAGAATACATAATAAGAAATATTATTTTATTATGTTTTTTTTTAAAGTAAATTTACGAACGATAATTTTACGTGATAACGTCATTACGTATTATAGATGCATCACAAGCCGAATGCTTAGACCGTTCGTGTCTTTCTATCGCTTGTTAGCGCTCTCGCTTGCACGCTCGGCTCAGGCGGTACGTGACTCTTTTTCAATTCAATTCACCGATTTCAGTGAAGGTTCGGTTCGGTTTCTTTTATCATGCTCCGTCGTAGACTGAATCGTCGCTTAGAGTCAGGCGAGGCGCGGCACTACAAACCTATTATCATTAATAAAAAAATAATCGATGGTATGGATATAATTAAGGGTGGTTAAGTCGAGAGAATGGCAAAGGCGATCCGGATTCCAACACTATATTTTCGACGTCATTTGCGTAATGCTGCTACCTTAAAATAGGTGAAGGAAATACATTTCGAGGAAACCTGCTTGTCGAAAAAGATTTAACTCTTCGAAGTCTAGCAACCCGCAACTTGGCCGGTCGGCTATGGTCTAAACATCCTTACTTGGTTAGGGGGAGACATTATGTATTGATACGGTGTGGATACTATATATGTTAAAATACAGTAGCACAATCTTACTTCATACGATGGCAACACTAGACTGAACTTTCTCGAAATACCCTCATTCAGGACATAACAAATACTCACATATAAAATGGTCTCGCACCCTGCTAAGTACGACAGCATCTTTAATTTCATCGTATCTGTAGACATTCCTGCTGCAACTGTCGTAGCGCGCATCTTTGACGTAGGCCTTCCCTTCCGAGTCCAGGCCTATGACGCCGGGGGAGAAGCAGCTCTGTAACAGAGTCGCTTCACCGCCGTGTACCTCGCGGGTCAACGTAATCTCGGGCAGGAGACGGTATGATGCCGTCGCTGGAAACAAAGAATAAAAAAATCACTGAATATCTAGTACAAATATACTCGAAAATGCGGCTGTTACATGGTTGACCTTTCTAAGACACCAAAACTCTTGGCTTTGAGATCTGGTGAACAGGCAGCTCTGTAACAGACCTCAGTGACTTTTTATTCTTAGGCTAAGAACTCATGGAGCGATTTTCACCCGAGACCGCTGATTTTTGCAGTTTAGCAGCAGTAGCGGTTGAAAACGCGTCGTGAGTTGTGCTTTCAATTTCTACATAACTATATATCTGCATTCAACAGAAGCAACGGCACCGCAATCGCGGTGGGCGCGGCTGAAAATCGCTCCGTCAGTTCTTAGCCTTACTGTCTTTAAGTCGAGAGTGAAGATTTCTTTTAGATAAAGACAAGAATAAAAAATCAAAAATACACCACATAGTCAAATCATGTTCGTAACTAACTTAAAAATGGTGATGGTGGTCTGGCAACCCATAACTTAACCAGCATGGGGACTTTGCTCCTCCCTAATGGAACCTCCCTATGTGGTTAGGGAAAGACCTCGTGCCCCAGAAGTGGGCACTCTATGGGTTGATGTGGTAATAAGTTTAAGACACAATCTTCTTAGCATTCCATGGATTCACCGTGCGGGTGCCGGGTCCATCGTGTGGCAGAGAGAGAAAACCCGAGTAGATCTCGAGACTTGTGATTCGGGCGTAGGTTTAAGGGCCCCTTTCTGATGTACATCAACACTCACCTTCACTACTCGTTTTCTCTCCCTGCCCAGCCAAATCTGATATGAGCCTACTAGTGCAGCTTTATATACTCGTTCGTTATAGTATAGAACTTACTGCACTTCTGGATAAGCCAAGGTCTTTCAGCAGGTTACAGAGAGATTTTGCTGGTATACCTCTCACTCCCACTTCTACAGTTAGTAGGCCTCTGCATCTTACGTATGCGCTAATCTAAGATTCTGTATTAGAATCTATATAGCCTGTTGTATGTGTATATTGTGTAGTATGTGATGATGTTACGTGACACTGAGTTCAACAAATTACGATTGCTTGGCTTCTCCATAAGACTTACCAACAGGTGAAAATTTGGCATGATCTTTGCCGATTCCTTTGACAGCTACAAGTTGCATGTCTAGCTCATGGCCTGGCCTCATCTTGGATATCAGTATATCATGGTGCACAGGTCCCACGTCAGCTGGCTTGTGAACAGACGCCTGGTTGCCAATAGGCTGCCATTTGATGTGGGATGAATATACTGAAAAGAAGGTACTGATTCAGTTCACAATAAAGGTGTGCCATCTCAACCTAAACAAAGTCATGGTCAGACATGTAGTATTCAAGGATTATATTTGAAGTAACTTACCACTGTGATTCTCATACATATCTTCAGCTCTGTACGAGTCTTTGGGCTGTGATTTATTCACAGTACACTTTACTTTTATGGAGTATTCTAAAGTATCAAACTCTGTGCCTTCAGTTGCATCTGCAAACAGGATTAATTAAATATACATATATGTGTCAACAAGCTACACAAAAATAAACTAAAAAGAGCTATGCTGAGTGTCTCTTAGAGAGAATCTATTTGGAACAAAGTGATCTATTACAAAGTGAATAAGGGACATTCTCCTGTCCAAACACAGTTGCCTAGACGAGATTGCTCTTAGCGATAAGGCCGCCAATTAAATAGCTTGAGCAATAATAATTTTTCTTTTTTGTTTTCTAATCTATTTATGGCTTTTAATAAAGAGTTTTTGCATAGTATTGTATCTATCAGAGAACCAAAGTTACTGATAAAGCTCTGCAAATTAGCAAACTGTAGTTGTAATGGACCTTATGTTACAGAACAATAATATTGTGTAATGCAAAGTGATCTTGACGAGAGATTCAGAGTTGGTATTTATAGTGTTGAACACCCTAAGTTTAAGTGTAGAGATGACATGTCTGTCGTCGTCATGGTTTCGTTCCTGACATACCTCACCATGTCCCTGCATGGTGGGGGCATGCAAATGTATTTCCCCCACATGAAAGAAAGGTGTAGGTGTAGGCAGTTTGTAGTAAACAGAAACATATAGATAAAAGGCTAACGGGTAAACCATAGGAGACCCTGACATAAATCAGTGGACTAACTTAGCTGACAATAATGAATTAGTATGTGACATAGCTAAAATTTAAGATTAAACAAACCTTTAGTGCAATAATGTGTAATTTAAAGAAATTTACTATGTAAACATTTACATGTAAAAAAATTTGATTTTTTATTTTCCACATGCAAACATTTTTTAGTATTATTGTTTGTACCTTCATGTCGATATTCAAACAACCTTGGATCAGCTTTCAGAGGTATCAACCCCAGTCTGTGAGCGAGTACTTCATCTTGTATAATTGATGTATTGTTCCTTATCATTACTTTTTCAATGGCCATGCTCGGTACTTCACTCAACATAAGCTCATGGAATGCATTAGCAAATGCAGGCGGTATCCCAATCATATCAAACTCCATTTCACTATTGTCGATTCTCACAATAACAATGCGGAATTTCTTAGTAAATTTCTTGAAACTCCAAGCTTCATCTGCCATGCCGTAATCGTTAGGTGCATTCTGAAAATCAAAACATAAGTTAACCTCAAAGACGTATTTTAATAGCCGATAGATTACATCTGTAATTTGTTCGATTTACAAAATACATGTAAATATAACTTTCATAATTTCTTACCTTCAAGCGAAACTCTTCTAAGTAGACCCTGGGTTTTTCATCTAGTTGAGGCATGGCTTCCTCTATATATTATACTAAGATACGTTTCTGCAGTAGGTATCTCAGTCAAAAAAATTATAAAACAATAACACTACACGAACAGCAGCTTTATCGCAACGATAAAGGAAAGGTTTTTTATGCAAACAAAATGGGCAAATAACTATTTTGCAAAAATTCACACATGCCTGCGGTCCCTGAAAAATCTTTCAATTTCAAAACAACAACAGATTTTAGATCTGTGATACTCTGACAAAAAAAAAATGACATTGACATTTTTCGGAACAAACGTTCCGAAGATCAAATCCTACCTATTCCGAAAACCGCGAGAGAAATCGTTTGTGTTTCGAAATAGAAACGAAGCTGACTGTACTTTCATTCTTTCGTCTTTCGTCCGACCATATGAGCATATCCGAGCATCGATTGATTTTCTTATCTGTGATCTGACCACTCATTCTCATTCCTCATTAGTCATTCGTTCATATCGTTCTTCATTGTGTCGTGCTGTGGTGTTTTGATTCGATATTATTGTTTATTTTCTCAAATACCTATTATTACCTATAAACGGAATACCAAACATTTATTTTCCTACATTGTGACTTCAATTAGACATCTCAGTATGGGTAGCTTAGACCGAGCAATTCTGACTGGTTTTATCTGTCGTTTATGCTCTGAAATGCATCGAGTTGTTCTTCACATTTACGGAGAAGAAGGTTTACGTCTTTGTATTTCAGAAAAAATCAGCACGTACCTATCAATAAACGTAAGATCGATATTGTTTTTATTTATATTACAACACAGAGCCTTTTGTTCTTAATTTTACCCTTGTAATCAAGGTCCTATAATATAACATTCGATTACCTCGTAATTGAACGAATGTAGCTACGTTTACCTCAAACCAAGGATTCATTAAAAAAATGTAGGTATGTTACTGCGAAGATTTACTCTCAAGCCTTATATATACTTACTGAGACTTGGATTCTAAATGCTACATCCTTGTTCTGGAAATCATTAATTGAAATGTTTTTCTGTCACCAGGTTTCACAATCAGACCCCTTCCTAAAACGATTTGCAATGGCTGTTTGGAGCGTCTGGAAAATCAGCACAGGCTAATGATGGTGATGGAACGAGCAGCTCATATGCTCAAAACACGAGGAGGCAGGGGTTGTGGTTGTTAGTAAACACTTACTAACTGCTTTCATTCTTTTGTTATAATTTTGATGAATTTCATTTAGTTTAAAGTTCTGAATAAAATTTACTCACAGAATTTAGTTAAGTACTCCATTTAAAGCTACATTTAAACCAAGTTGTTACAATTAATTATTATCTCACAATATTCTATGCTGGTTCAACTGTTTGGAAAAAAAACCGAATCTGGAAAAATATCAAGATCATATTGTATATATACAATGTGAAAGTTATGTTCGCAGTAAAAAATTTTTTTTCTTGTAAGGAATTTAATAACAATTTTATTTTCAAAATCATTTAAAATGAAAAATACGTTTGCATAAACGTGTAAAAGTTTTCAAGTTAATAAAGTTTTATAAAATATGGCTAATGTTTATGGGTGGTACCCCATCATGGCTTATACAGTGGCAGCGGTCACTAGGCAACACCTGTGACACACAACCAAATATGAATTTCCATGTAGAAATACCTCTAATAGTACAGAACTTAAAGTAAACTGAAAAACAATATCTCACATTAAAGTCAACCTTCCAAATTTCAAGCTTTTATTTAAAATCATTTGTATCATAGATTTTTGGTCATTCAGTTAGTCACTCACCTCACCTAATTTTATAGCTGTTTGTGTTTGCATGTCAGGCATAGAATATATTCTGTTGTTTAGTTTGTAGTATTTATTGATGTTTAGTATTACAATGACATAAAAAAATAAAGCGTATATATTTATTAACATTTTGCATGCAATTATCTCAAGCTAAGTAGAATTACAATTTTATCACATTAGGCGATCCACAATAAGGCTATCTATGGCAATGGGACAATCATAACCATTATAGTTAGCCAAAATAAATGGTGTTTGACTCCTAAGACCTAGCTGTCCTGATTCTACTTTTGACCTAGTCAATTAGTTGGTAGTAAGGCTGTCTGCAAAGCTGAATGTATAGTTTCGATTCTCACCTAGTACAAAAATTAACATAAATTCATAATGAATAATATGAATATTTGTTCTGTGTCAGGGTGTTTCTATGTATTAATAAGTATGTATTTACAGCATAGTATATATAACCTTTGCTTTGTTTGGGCCTTGATGGTGTTGTGGAAGAAATCTCCACAAATATTTATTCATTTAATTCCACCTTAATTTTTTCAGGTTCCGCGTCATAACGTGGCCGGATTGAAGTTGGTGCGAGTGGCGTCGCAATGGTCACTTTTTGGTGGATGGCTGGGGCGTGGGGCGCTGGGGCGGGGCCTTGCTACAGAAATTGTACAAGCGTACATTGACTAGGATTAGAACTCTTCTATATCTGTACTAATATATGAAACTGAACAGTTTGTTTTGTTTGTTTCTTTCAACATGAATATTGGGAATAATCGTATCTGCATCTGTTAGCCATCACGGAGGCTATAATATCGACGGGTGAAACCGTGGGGCACACTAGCCTTAGGCTAATATTATTTTTTGTGCAGAAGCGTTACTTCGTTATATACGAAGTACGTAAGTGTAAGTAGATGACGTCACAAGTCCCCGTTCCCAGGCATCCGTGCTGCCCCCCAACACCCCCGCATTCAAATGTCTCGCTCTCGACGTTTTACCAGAATTTACTCAGTTTAACTGAAAAATGTCTATGGAGCAAATAAATTTCGATAAACTATTTTTATCAGAAAAGTTTTTTTTCATTTTGTTCCCAATCCTATTTAATAATAAAAACTCAAAGTTTATAAGATTCTATGTAATAACAAACTTACAAATGTTTGTTACTGTTTCGTAACAAAACAAATATGAAGGGATAAAAATATGTCATCTGTGAACAAAGAAATTGGAAAAGGTGAAGTATGTAGGAACATGAAAAAGTGACTGACACTTTTTCATGTAGGTCAAAGAAGTTGATGTAGGTACAGTCCGCGAGGTATAAGCTGAGCTTTGCATTTGTGTGAGTGTACATGGATAGTGTAGGTGTGACAACCGGCCTTAGGCGCGGCGCCATTTTCGCCCGGTAAAAACCGGTTTAAACTGATTGCCGCACTTCACCTCTTGTACAGACTGCAGCGTGACGTGTTTAATATTATTTTGTTTTTGTTTGATATAAGTGTTAGTAAAATGGATGCCAACACAAATAAGCGCAAAATACGGAAACCATTAAATAGCCAAGTAAAAGAAATTTTGTGTAATTTAAATAGCTATTTTAAAGACATGAACGATAAAGACATGTCAAGTGTGACTACATCAGCCCAATTGGTATCGACATCGACAGGAATTCCACTGTTAAAAGAGTCTTATTGGAAGGTAAACGTGTTTTGAAAGATGGAACCAAATTCAAATCTCCGAAAAAGACCAGATGCAGGAAAAATATAATAATCATTGATGATTTTGATAAAGCAGTAATCCGTAGAACAATTCATAATTTTCACATTACTGACAAAGAGGTGCCAACAATGAAAAGAATTCATGAAAAATTAAAGGCTGACATTAACTATCCAGGATCAATATGGTCATTGCGAAAAGAAGTATCTCTTTTAGGATTCAAATGGTCAAGGACAGAGAATAACAGAAAATTTTTAATGGAAAAGCATGAGATCCGTCACCTACGTATAACTTATTTACTTAAAATTTCCGAATACCGTATTCAGGGCAGGCCTTTCGTTTATACCGATGAAACATATATTGACACCACTCACACTTCATCAAAATCATATTCAGATGGCAGCACTTCTGGTTTGAAGAAACCTATTTCTAAAGGAAATCGATTGATAATCGTTCATGCCGGCGGCGAGGACGGTTTCATACCAAATGCGCTGCTGATGTTTAAAGCTAATCAAAAAAGTGGTGATTATCATAACAATATGAATACAGAAAACTATACAAAATGGTTACAAACACAATTAATTCCCAATTTGAAGCCCAATAGCGTTATTGTAGTTGACAACGCATCTTACCACAATTCGTTAAAAAATCCCGCTCCCAACTTAAATAGTCGCAAACAAGATATGATTGACTGGCTCAAGTTACGCAATATCGATCACTCAATATCCATGCTTAAACCACAACTTTATCAATTGATACTGCATAATAAACAACGATTTATTGAATATAAAATTGACACCTTATTAAGAGAACATGGTCACAGCGTCCTTCGTCTACCACCCTATCACCCAGATTTCAATCCGATTGAAAATATATGGGCAATGATAAAAGGATACGTCGCGAAAAAAAACGTGTCAATGAATATGGATACAATAATGAGGTTAGCAAATGAAAAAATTGAAAGTATCACTGTACAGGAATGAAAAAATGTTTGTGACCATGCAATAAAAAAAGAAAAAAAGTTTCATGGATACGACGCCGTTATTGACAATATAACGGAAAGATTCATTATTAAAACAAACGACACATCAGACGAGAGTGATAAAGAAAGTGACTATGGTGCAATGTCTGGTGTAGAAGATGTGTAGTTATTTTGTCTTTCAAATTGAATTTTTAGTAATAATCACACAATAATATGTACTCATCAGTCAAATACACAGCTGGACTTTATTTTATCAATTTAGTTTTATTTTATTTTAATACTAGAATACTTCTCCGACTTATGTTTTGCCTTAAGTACCTACCTAAAATATAATGATATTAATTTTTAAGAGTTTGTTGTCTGACTGTACTTTTGGTGGACTAAGCAGCGTCATATAGGCCCATATCTCTGTTGCCTGTCATATCAAAACTGTTTGAGAAACTTTTGCTAAAGAGACTGAAACCAATCCTAGAAAACAAAAACTTGATACCAGATCATCAGTTTGGATTCAGACAAAAACATTCTACGATAGATCAGGTCCATAGGATCACTAAAATTATAGAGCAAGCCCTTGAAGAAAAAAAAGTGTGCTCTACAATATTTTTAGATGTGGCGCAAGCTTTTGACAAAGTTTGGCATGACACACAAATTAAAATTACTGTTACCTAAACAGTTTTCTGATATTTTAACATCATACATTACGAACAGATTATTTAGAATTAAACAAGAAGACTCATATTCGTCGCTTAAAGAAATTAAAGCGGGAGTACCACAAGGAAGTGTACTTGGGCCTGTACTTTACTTATTATATACTAGCGATATCCCAACTTTAGAAAACAGCACTATCGCAACCTTCGCAGATGACACTGCTATCTTGGCAATAGGTGACACCCACGCAGAAGCCACAGAGAGGGTGCAAATAGCAGTTAATAAAATACATGACTGGACTAAAATATAGCGTATTAAGCTAAATGAGTCCAAAACTGTTCATATAGACTTCACAAACAAGAAAAAACAATATCATCCAGTATTCATAAATGGACAATGTATACCATATGAAAATAAAGCCAAATATTTAGGCATAACTCTTGATGCAAAGTTACGCTGGAAAACTCACGTCAAAAAAAAGAGAGAAGAACTAGCTATGCGCTACAAAAACATGTATTGGTTACTTGGTAGAAACTCCGTGCTGTCAATACATAACAAGCTGTTATTACGAGTATATAAACATGTCCTAATGCCAGTATGGACTTATGGTATACAGTTGTGGGGCTGTACCAAAAATAGCAACATCGAGATAATACAACGCTTTCAAAACAAAGTACTCAGGGATATTGTCAATGCGCCCTGGTATGTGAGAAATGCCGATATACATCGAGATCTTGGAATGGATCTTGTCGGCAAAGTGATAAAAAAGTACGCAGAAGCACATGAACGCAGGCTTCATCATCATGTGAATGTCGAGGCTATCCAGCTCCTTGATAACACGGACACAGTGAGGAGACTTAAAAGAATAAAACTTTTTGAGTTAACATAGTGTAGTGACAGTGCAATACTATATAAAACAATTAAATGTACTAAGTCAAGTGAAATAAATGACTTCCCCTTAATAGAGTCAACGAGAAAAGTGCTGATGGACACCTTCTTGTATATTATGAACTATGTAGCAATTTAAGTTAGATATAAATTACTCATTAGCCTAGACTTAATAAATTAGGCTAGATTGTAATAAGTATTAGGATCCAAGGAAACTTGGTGAATAAATAAATAAAATAAAAATAAAACTCACACTAATGCAAAGCTTATACCTCGCGGACTGTAGGTGTGTAATCAATGTGTAGGTACATACAAAGCTGGCACTCCTCACGTCAATCCTCCATTATTATCATGTCATAATAATATTATTGTTAGGTTTGAAACTGCGTTACGCGGACGCGGCGCGGGCGCGCGTTTCTATACAAAACTGATCCGTCGAAGTGTGAAGTTGCGCTAGAGTTGGATAAGACTGTTACAAAAACTATCGACATCTCGATATTTTCCACTCGTCATCATCATCATATTGTCATTTAACTAATTTAGCTAATATTTAATTATTTTCGAAATGTAATGTCATTACAGAACTGATATTGAATAGTGGAAATCATAACAAACACTACTTTTTGAAGTGAAAACTTCTTTTGACGCACCACACACGTATTTTTCTTGGGCTGTGAACGAAGCTCATCGTCACGCTCGTAAATGAAAGAAATCCTCGAGTGGACTCGGTACTATTAAATAACTCATATATCATTAACAGTAAGTTTGACAAAAGAGTTTACTGGAAACGAAAGATGCAATATTATATTTTCTACAAGAATGACCTCCATGACTTTCGCCTTCAAAAGTAGTTATTTATATTGGACCGGCAATTTAGTGCAAGTTTCCGTGATCTAGAATTCCCTCAGGCGCCATCATGAAATAACGTTTTAGCTGATATCTCGAAAACTATGCACTTTAAGGCAAAAATTATTGAAATCATTATTGTAGAAAATCTAATTTAAATCTTTTGTTCTCTACAATTTTTTTCCACAACTCAACGTTTACGATTTATTGCTTATTTGATACACCGTTTTTCTTTCGCTGCCGATAACTATTAAAATATCAGTTTAATTGGTTCGTTAAATGGAGAACAAAAGATGCATATACTCGTATCATGATAAATGTTATTTTCTACAATAATGCTGTCAGTGACTTTCACCTTAAAAAGTATAGTTTCCGAGATATCGCCAAAATCGTTTTTTTTCTAAATGGCGCTTGAGGCGAATTCTGGATCTTTGAAACTAGCACTAAATTGCCGATCCAACATTTTTTGTCAGGTTAAGGATCCGTTGATGAGCATAAAATCACAAAATACTGACAGATTTAGGTGGAGCCTCAGGCGTCATCCTGCAAAAAACGTTTTGGCTGATATATCAAAACCTATGTACTTTAGAGCAAAAATTATTGGAATTATTATTGTAGGAAATATAATTTTACATCTTTTAATTCCCATCATTTTTTTTTTTGTAGAATTTACCGTTTACGATTTATTGTTTATTTCCTGAACCAGTTTCTCTATTGCGCCCGATAACTCTTAAAATATCAGTTTAATTGGTTCGGTAAATAGAGAACAAAAGATGCAAAATGTTATTTTCTACAATAATGCTGTCAGTGACTTTCACCTTAAAAAGTATAGTTTCGAGATATCACCAAAATCGTTGTTTTCTAAATGGCGTTTGAGGCGAATTCTGAAATTTGAAACTAGCACTAAATTGCCGATCCAACATTTTTGTCAGGTTTAGGATCAGTTGTTGAGCATGAAATCACAAAATACTGACAGATCTAGGTGGAGCCTCAGGCTCCATATTGCAAAAAAACGTTTTGGCTGATATTTCAAAACCTACTTTAGCCTCCTGAGTACCAGACATCCTTTTTCTATTGTTTCTTTATGAAACTTTTGTATTGCACTATTAGACTATCACTAAGTACGGGAAAAATATTAGAAAAAATCAAGTACCGGAAAACCTGGTTTTTCACTATGTTCTATACAAAGTACAAGGGAACTAAACTATTGTGTGCTTCTTATAGGACGTAGCCTATGTTTGGAAGATTAGTGAGCCATGAAGAGTAATAAATAATAGATTGGATGTATAATTTTAAGTAATTTTACTAAATGTTTCATAATAAATAGAAATTAATCTCTTTTTCATAACAAATTGAAAAAAAACTAAACTCTTTTTATAAACTTATAGTAATTCAATAGGAGGAACATTAGAGACCGATAATTTATACTTATATTAAAGTTTGTAGGGCTCAACAGTCAACTAGGAATTAACAGTCTTCAAGGAAATCAGTAAAACAATTACCAAGGCGTAAAACGTAAGTAAATTTCATATTACATGCAAAATCCCGTAGTTTTTTTATCACAGGCATTCTTTCTGCAGCGACATTGTTTTGTATCATATGCTGGCAAATGTGCTTCACTTTTGGTACGATTTTCTTTGGAAGGAACTGGTTTAATTAAAATCTTACGTTTTTATGTTTCGGTTCAAGTTCTTCGTTTTCAACTTCACCATCATCATCAGTATCTTCTTCACTGTAATCAATTAGTTTGGTGCCTAAATTCAGTTTGTATTCTCGCATTTTAATGATATTTTTCCTTGGTGTACCCTTCTCTACTTCTACCATTCTATTTCATATCTTATTATAGCTTTTGAAGTTTTTGTTCTGGCGTCACTTCAGGGTCATAAACGCATTTTAATCTCAGTCTAATGTGAAAAAATCAACACAGGGTACACCAAGGAAAAATATTGTTCTTCCAAAGAGAACCAACAAAGCTATGGCTTTGTTATCAATTGTGAGTTCTCACCTCTACCCCGACTACAACCACAGCTTTGCCCACGTGATGTGCCCCTTGAACGTCCTCATGCTCGTGGTAAGTATGACGAAGTTGAAAGACAATCTGAGTTGTCTGATGTTGCTGGAGATGGTACAGAAAGAACCAAGTCATCTTCATTATCGCTAGAACTACTGGAACCGCTTTTACGGAGATCACAGACTGTTTGGTTGGTTTCTGGTAGTTGAAACTCAGAATTTTAGTCTGAATCATCTCCAGAATAATCAAAGTCGGAGTCATTCAAAATATCTGCGATGAGGTTAGGTGTTACATCTAAAAAAAATAAGAAATCGTTAACGTACTTTACATAGTACTCGGGGAGACAGACGTGAAATATATTAATTACATACTCTTGTACTTTGCTGACGACATAAAGCATAATACCAAGGTTAGGTTCGGAATATTTTATTTTTGGTAAAATATTACTTTGAGCAATTAGTTTGTACTATCATATAACACAAAAAACTTTGTTTGAAAAAAAAGTTTTGACACAAAAAACTATGAAATCACATAAAAATAGAAAATATTAACATGGATAAACTTACTTCTGCGTAAACTGATGTTTGCTCGCCCACATTCCGACGCAATTTTTAAAAGAATGACAGATGTCAAATGTGTTGTTTCATTTTTTGTATTAACCAATGTAGTCACTAGATGACGTCAGTAACATATTTTTAGAACTAATAATGAAAATAGAGACCACAGATTATTATTTTTTCTACGTACTATGTGTAGTACAGAGATGTACGCAGGAGGTTAGGTCAAAAATCATTCGAATTATTATTGTGGGAAATATAATTTCATATCTTTTAATTTCCACCATTATTTTTTTTTTTTTGTAGAATTTACCGTTTACGATTTATTGTTTATTTCCTGAACCAGTTTCTCTATTGCGCCCGATAACTCTTAAATATCAGTTTAATTGGTTCGGTAAATAGAGAACAAAAGATGCAAAATGTTGTTTTCTACAATACTGCTCTCAGTGACTTTAGCCTTAAAACGTATAGTTTCCAAGCTATCGCCAAAATCGTTTTTTCTAAATGGCGCTTGAGGCGAATTCTGGATCTTAGCAACTACCACTAAATTGCCGATCCAACATTTTTTGTCAGATTTAGGATCAGTTGTTGAGCATTAAATCACAAAATACTGACAGATTTAGGTGGAACCTCAGGCGCCATCTTGCAAGAAACGTTTTGGCTGATATATCAAAACCTATGTACTTTAGAGCAAAAATTATTGACATCATTATTGTAGGAAATATAATTTTACATCTTTTAATCTCGAACAATTTTCTTGTGGAATTTACCGTCTACGATTTATTGCTTATTTCCTAAACCAGTTTTTCTATTGCGGCCGATAACTCTTTAAATATCAGCTTAATTGGTTCTTATGTTATTTTCTACAATAATAGTTTCCATAACTTTTGCCCGAAAGTGCATAGTTTCCAACATACCGAGGGATAGAGATGTATACGTTTCTTCAAGATGGTGCTTTTGACCATGCAGTTTAGGGTAAAAAATCACAGACACTATTACATATTGTAGAAAATAAAACTTTGGATCTTTTGTTTCCAGTAAACTGTTTTGTCAAACTTACCGTTTATGATATACGAGTTATTTATTTAATATTTCCGAATTCATCCGAAGATTTCTTTAATTTACGATCATGGAAATTTTTGCTTGCCTTTGTTTGTAATGTGTTCGGGTTTGAAGGGCATTGTTTTCGGTGAAATTTATAATTTATTTTTTATAATACATTTATTTTAATAAACTAGCTGAACCCGCTACTTCGTTCGCGTAAGCAGATGTTACTGACTTATACATTAATTGGAAGTAACGTACGTCAAATATTTGGATAAGTAGTCATTGAAGAACCTTTGAGTTTGAGTGAATTTGTTTTTCCACACAAAAATTTATTTAATTTTATCATCTTTATTTTTCTTTTTTTAAACAAAATTAAACATACTTAGTAAGGTTTCGTAGTATCGAACATAGCCGCAAGTGTTAAGTTTGTAGGATTTTTATAGGATACATTATGAAAAGTCTGAAGCTAATGTGCATGATCTGATACCTACTTACCTATTTCTTTTAATCCGCAAGTTGTTTTCTAGCTGTTACCCGCGACTTCGCCGGCGTAAAATTTTGAACGAAGCCTGTGTGGAATCAAAATAATTAAAATTTTGAGTTTTAATGATATTCAAGCAAGTTGAACCCGTAAATCTAAGCCAAGTCCTAGTGAAATGTTAATGTATGAATTTAATTGTAGGCAACACAGAAAAAAATCAAGAACGAAAGAATCCAAATTTGGCATCATAATCCTTTTAGCAGCAAAAACTTATTAGTACAATTTAGAATACCAGTAACGCCACCTAGTGATGAAAGAAAAAATACATACCACAATAGCAAAACATCGATTTAAATGGCCTTTAGTGCTTTTAGATTTAAACTGGCATTAGCGCCCTCTAATGAGAATATTATGTTGCTTGTTATTTTGATTGTGAACGCAAATCACCTATATTATCTACGCCAAAACGGGTGCACATATTTTCAATTTTGGCTTTTACTATACCATCACATCAAGTTCCTTACGAAAATATATGCTTATATTAATATGGAGTTAAATGAAAATGTAGACTTATTAGCCCTTAGTAGAATTAGTAAATTTTAGACTCTAAACTATTATGTGTTTCGTATGTCAACCCATATCGTTGTGCCGTTTTGACGTGATAGTTAATATTTGTTTCCTTAGGGCCCATGCTTCTTTTCAGGTTGATAGGTAATAAATACATAAATGTGGTATTTCAGACTATGAGTTATTTCTGTTTCAATTTTCTACCAAATTTGTTTAGTCTTTCCTACGTCACAGTAACCTCTAAGTAACCGATTTGCTATTTCTGAGTTCAAACTACGTGTGTTTCGAATTCCATCCATCCTCCCTCCCAGCCTTGGACACTCACCCTCACACACTCTGCCAGACTCGCACACACACCCTGACACACGAGCATACAATCCACTATTATGCCATAAAAATATCCTATTTCAATTGTAAGTTAATATTATTGTACTAAAATTTTTAAATCTAATTTGAAGTTATTGTAATTATTATTTTTTTTTATTTTTTTATATTTTTTTCTCTGATATAAAATAAATGTTGTAAACAATATAGATAATAATCAAGAATTGACGAAGTGTACTTATATAGATTGAAGTAAAAACGAATAGGCCTAATACCCAAAATACAGGTGTGAACTCACCTAGTTTGGGAAATTAGTAATGTAAGTGAATATGTACCGATTTTATTGAATAAACATTTTTATTATTATTCACTCATTTAATATTTTTTCTTAATTTTTAAGTTTTTTACAACACATATATAAAAAATACAAACATTATAAAAAACTTAAAAACTAGGGTGCCGCCAGCAGCGGGGCAGGGCCCAAGCTACCGGTGGTTAGGGCTGCAGACTGAGGAACCTCCTGACGATGCGCGCTGTGTCGAGGATGACCGCCTTCTGCATCTGACCCTTAATCCAACCGTCTAGCGAAAGTCTCTTGAGATGTTGGTCGAGACTTTTCGCTACAAGGCCGTTTGCCGACACAACTATTGGGACTATGATCGTCGAATCAACATCCCACATGGCGGTAACCTCATGAGCCAAGTCAAGGTACTTGCTAAGCTTGTCCTTCTCAGCTTTCACGAGGTTCTCGTCATGTGGTATGGTGATATCGACAATCACAGCCCGACGCTGAGACCGGTCTACCAGCACGATATCAGGCTTATTGGCGACAATAGTCCTGTCCGTGATGATAGAGCGGTCCCAGTAGAGCAACGCACGACCATTCTCGAGAACTGGCAGAGGTGCGTACTTATAGTACGGCACCTCGGACTCGACAAGGCCGTGTCGAAGAGCAAGTTGCTGATGGATGATCCTGGCTACTAGGTTATGTCTGTGCAAGTACTCGCCGTTAGCAAGATGCGAACAACCGGAAATAACATGACGAAGTGATTCGCCTGGACGGCGGCATGCCCGACAAATGTCGACCGTACCGTCCTTCATTATGTATTTCCGGTAATTGTTCGTCTTGATAACTTCGTCAGCAATTGCACAGGCAAAACCCTCGGTTTCTCCGAAGAGGTCCCCGAAGCGTAGCCAGTTCACCGACGCGAGCAAATTCACATCGGGGCCCGTCAGGGCCCGATAGAACCGCCCGTGCAGCTCCTTGCTCTTCCATACTTCCTTGCGATCATCAGTGCTGAGCACCGATGGTTTGCGCCAGTTCTCGTTTGCCATTGAAAGAGGCGTGAAGCTCCTGTCAACTGCCACAACATCACGATGCATCCCGGACTCACTGTTGCGGAAATAATCCCTATGACTGCATACCTCGCGGTTGTGAAGGTTCTTGGCATTTAAAAAGCCTCGACCTCCACACTTCCGCGGGATATACAGCCTCATAACAGATGAGCGCGGGTGTAGCATTCGATGTGTTGTGAGCAGTTGACGGACCTTTCTGTCCAGGGCGTCGAGCTCAGTCTGAGTCCATCTCAGTATGTTAGTGAGTATATCAGCAGAGGCATTACCCAACCGTTGAAGGCTCGCACCTTGTTACCGTCTGACAGAAGACTTTTGAGTACTTTTGTCAGCCGGCACAAGAAGCGCTCCTTCACCGATTTCTTAATGTCATCTGCTGATATACCCAAAGACTGTGACATACCGAGATATTTGTAGGTCTCGTCTTCGGAGAGAGATCTGAGAGTTATAGTCTCGGAAAGTTGTAAATTCTCTGAATTTACTACTTTCCCTCGCTGTACATGCATGACCGCACATTTTGTTCACACCGAACTCCATCTTGATGGCGTTACTAAAACCTCCGTGGTTTTAATAGCTCCAACAAGTCTTGGCGTTTCGGTGCAAAAAGTTTGAGGTCGTCCATGTACAACAAATGAGATATAACCTCACCTCCCTACGAAGACGATAACCTAACTCTGAATCCTTCAGCAGAGTGCTGAGAGGATTCAGACTTAGGCAGAACCATAGGGGACTTAGACTGTCACCCTGAAAATGCCTCTTTCAATCTAATCAAGTCCTCCGAAACAAAAGAGCTGTCTACGCTACCTGGTTGACGAAGGACTGTGACCCACTGTCCCATGCATTTGCTTAGAAAAGATTTTAGAGTTGGATTTATTTTGTACAACTCTAAAACCCTTTCTAGCCATGAATGGGGCACCGCATCATAGGCCTTCTTATAGTCAATCCAAGCAGCGGAGAGGCTCCTTTGTTTCGTTTGACTTGTTGGCAAATGGTCGTGTCAATGAGGAGCAGCTCCTTAGTACCACGGGACCCAATCTTACATCCATTCTGAGAGGAGGCCAAAACGTTATTCGCGACAATATGCGCATTAATTTTTGCTCTCAGAATGGATGTAAGCAGCTTGTAGATGGTAGGTAAGCACGTAATGGGTCTGTAGTTCTTCGGTTCCGTGGTACTACCAGACTTATGGAGCAGGAAGGTGACTCCGGTGGTCAAGAAACTGGGAAGAGAACCCGTCTCCAGGGCTTCTTGAATTGTGTTGCCAAACGTTCATGTGAGCACCGAAACCACTTTATCCAGAAGTTGTGCAATCCGTCCGGTCCAGGACTTTTCCAGTTCTGAGCCGTTCGGATAGCACAACTAACGTCTATGGAGTCGATCGTAATAGACTCCATGGGTTCGATAAGCTCACATGCACGTTCGATAACACGCATCCAGCTCCTCCGTGTGCTCGACAGGCACCGACCAGATGCTGCGCCAGAAACTTTTCATAGCGCTGACATCCGGTAGCTGCGTATCGTTCACACGTGGACTAGTAGTTCCCTCCCAGCTTCGGTACACCTTCCTTTGATCGCTCTGGAAGTCGCGATTTTGCCGATATCGATTCACACGCTCTCTGTAGCGGCGAATACGGTTTGCCCACGCATAAACTTTCTGCTTCAGATAGTCAATACGTTCCGTAACATTGGCAAGATAGTGCTGAGGACTGATACCAGTCCCAGCGAATGCCTGTGTTACGAAACGCATAACTCGGGGACGACTGTTCCCCTGTCTGAAGCAGATTAGCTTTGCAATAAGAGTCCTGAATTTGCTGATACGCCGTTCTATTCGCACTTGCCATGCGGGTGCATCTCCGGCGGTTCGCGTTGTACGGTCAGTGTCTGGGAACTTGACACGTGCAACGCGACACGCCGCTATAGCACCACAATACAGAATAGAATGGGTATCAGTCAAATCCTTGCTAGTTCCCAGGTAGGGCACTAGCAAAGTATTCAGGGCTCCCATCAAAGCCAAATTACGCCTATGTGTGGGCAAACGCGGTAATCGCGGCCTAGAGTTAGGTGCGGATCTATACCGCAAAATCGCGTCTTCCAGAGTGCTCCTCAGTTGCTCTATTACCTGGTCGGATACATTACTACTCGCTGAGTCTTCCTCCTCGATGTCGGGGTCGACCGGCGCCGCAAGTGTCGCCACTGACGTCGGCAATGAGGCCAGTGTCAGCGTCGACGACGCGGTAGGTGGATCCCGAGTCGAGGCAGAAGCCGGGCGAGTACGCTGCTCCTCCAGGCGTATCCGATCAAGTGCCGAGTCATCCAACAGCTTACAGCGTCGGATAGCCCGGGTTTGGTCGGATAGTCGTTGTGCGGATACGGCGACAGTTGGTTCAAGGGCCCGAAACAGAAGCAGCATCCTGGCACAGTACGCGGTCAGGTTGGTTCCTCCCTCTGTAGCCCTGTAATAGGCGCGCATGCAGTTCTCGTTCATTTGGCGAGTCCATCGCATGCGACGCACTACACCACCGGTAGCGAAGGCCGGGAGCGAGGCAGGTTGCCTCACAAGCCCCAAGCGTGCCGGCAGCGGCGGACGGCCACGACGACCAGGTCTTGTTGGCGGCGGGGTCCGCACCGCGTCCTCGTCACTCGAAGTAGCACTCGTATCGCGGGGTGTCAAGAAAGGTTCTTCCTCCGACGACAGGCTTGGCGGTGACGGGATCTGGGCTGGTGTTGGGCGTGCGCTACATGTTTCCGCTTCTGTTCGTGTTTTTGACCGCGTTATCATGTTATTTTGTTATTTTTCGTCCGTTTTTTAGTTTGTTTACAAAAGCTGTCTTGATTGACATTCTATTGTCATAATGCATTTTCTGGATTTTCTAGTTTGTACTTACGTTTTATCTATTACTTCTGTGTATTTTCGGTAGGCTGTATATTATACTTTATGTTGTGTGCTAATATATAGTATAAAATTGATAAAAACGGATAAAATAAGTAAAATGAAACACGGTGTAAAAAAGCGTCCAGTCGTGACAGCGGGTTTTTTTTTTTATTATTATTATTCACGTATTTATTTCTTTTCTTAAGACTAAGTTTTTACAATATTGATATATAAAACAACATAAAAACATAAAAACTTAAACCTAGTTTGCCGCCAGCAGCGGGGCAGGGCCCAAGCTACCGGTGGTTAGGGCTGCAGAGTGAGGAACCTCCTGACGATGCGCGCTGTGTCAAGGATGACCGCCTTCTGCATCTGACCCTTGATCCAACCATCTAGCGAAAGTCTCTTGAGATGTTGGTCGAGACTTTTCGCTACAAGCCCGTTTGCCGACACGACTATGGGGACTATGATCGTGGAATCAACATTCCACATGGCGGTAACCTCGTGAGCCAAGTCAAGGTACTTGCTAATCTTGTCCTTCTCAGCTTTCACGAGGTTCTCGTCATGTGGTATGGTGATATCGACGATCACAGCCCGACGTTGAGACCGGTCTACCAGCACGATATCAGGCTTATTGGCGACAATAGTCCTGTCCGTGATGATAGAGCGGTCCCAGTAGAGCAACGCACGACCATTCTCGAGAACTGGCAGAGGTGCGTACTTATAGTACGGCACCTCGGACTCGACAGGCCGTGTCGAAGAGCAAGTTGCTGGTGGATGATCCTGGCTACTAGGTTATGTCTGTGCAAGTACTCGCCGTTAGCAAGATGCGAACAACCGGAAATAACATGACGAAGAGATTCGCCTGGACGGCGGCATGCCCGACAAATGTCGACCGTACCGTCCTTCATTATGTATTTCCGGTAATTGTTCGTCTTGATAACTTCATCTGCAATTGCACAGACAAACCCCTCGGTTTCTCCGAAGAGGTCCCCGAAGCGCAGCCAGTTCACCGACGCGAGCAGATTCACATCGGGTCCCGTCAAGGCCCGATAGAATCGCCCATGCAGCTCCTTGCTCTTCCACACTTCCTTGCGATCATCAGTGCTGAGCACCGATGGTTTGCGCCAGTTCTCGTTTGCCAATGAAAGAGGCGTGAGCTCCTGTCAACTGCCACAACATCGCGATGCATCCCGGACTCGCTGTTGCGGAAATAATCCCTGAGACTGCATACTTCGCGGTTGTGTAGGTTCTTGGCATTTAAAAAGCCTCGACCCCCCCATTTCCGCGGAATATACAGTCTCATAACAGACGAGCGCGGGTGTAGCATGCGATGAGTTGTGAGCAGTTGACGGACCTTTCTGTCCAGGGCGTCGAGCTCAGTCTGAGTCCATCTCAGTATGCCAAAGGAGTATATCAGCAGAGGCATTACCCAACCGTTGAAGGCTCGCGCTTTGTTACCGCCTGACAGAAGACTTTTGAGTACTTTTGTCAGCCGGCACAAGAAGCGCTCCTTCACCGATCTCTTAATGTCATCTGCTGAAATACCCAAGGACTGTGACATACCGAGATATTTAGGTCTCGTCTTCGGAGAGATCTGAGAGTTATAGTCTCGGAAAGTTGTAAATTCTCTGAATTTACTACTTTCCCTCGCTGTACATGCATGACCGCACACTTGTCTACACCGAACTCCATCTTGATGGCGTTACTAAAAACCTCCGTGGTTTTTAATAGCTCCAACAAGTCTTGGCGTTTCGGTGCAAAAGTTTGAGGTCGTCCATGTACAACAAATGAGATATAACCTCACCTCCTCTACGAAGACGATAATCTAACTCTGAATCCTTCAGCAGAGTGCTGAGAGGATTCAGACTTAGGCAGAACCATAGGGGACTTAGACTGTCACCCTGAAAAATGCCTCTTTCAATCCTAATCAAGTCCTCCGAAACAAAAGAGCTGTCTACGCTACCTGGTTGACGAAGGACTGTGACCCACTGTCCCATGCATTTGCTTAGAAAAGATTTTAGAGTTGGATTTATTTTGTACAACTCTAAAACCCTTTCTAGCCATGAATGGGGCACCGCATCATAGGCCTTCTTATAGTCAATCCAAGCAGCGAAATTTTGCCCACGCATAAACTTTCTGCTTCAGATAGTCAATGCGTTCCGTAACATTGGCAAGATAGTGCTGGCGACTGATACCAGTCCCAGCAAACGCCTGTGCTACGAAACGCATGACTCGGGGACGACTGTTCCCCTGACTGAAGCAGATTAGCTTTGCAATAAGAGTCCTGAATTTGCTGATACGCCGTTCTATTCGTACTTGCCATTCGGGTACATTCCCAGCGGTTCGCATTGTACGGTCAGTGTCTGGGAACTTGACACGTGCAACGCGACACTCCGCGATAGCACCACAGTACAGAATAGAATGGGTATCAGTCAAATCTTTGCTAGTTCCCAAGTAGGGCACTAGCAAAGTATTCAAGGCTCCCATCAAAGCCAAATTCCGTTTATGGGTGGGCAAACGCGGTAAGCGCGGCCTAGAGTTGGGTGTGGATCTATATCGCAAGATCGCGTCTTCCAGAGCGCTCCTCAGTTGCTCTATTACCTGGTCAGATAAGCCCGTACTCGCCGAATCTCCTCCTCGATATCGAGATCGACCGGCGCCGCAAGTGTCGCCACTGATGTTGGCACTGAAGCCAGGGTCGACGACGCGGCGGGCGGATCTCGAGTCGAAGCAGGAGCTGGGCGAGTACGTTGTTCTTCCAGGCGTAGCCGATCAGTGCCGAGTCATCCAGCAACTTGCATCGCCGGATGGCGCGGACTTGGTCTGACAATCGTTGGGCGGAAACGGCGACGGTCGGTTCGAAGGCCTGAAACAGAAGCAGCATCCTGGCACAGTACGCAGTCAGGTGGGTTCCTCCTCTGTAGCCCTGTAATAGGCGCGCATGCAGTTCTCGTTCATTTGGCGAGTCCATCGCATGCGACGCACTACACCACCGGTAGCGAGGGCCGGGCGCGAGGCAGGTTGTCTCACAGGCCCCAAGCGTGCCGGCAGCGGCGGACGCCCACGACGTCCTGTTCTTGTGGGCGACGGTGTCCGCGTCGTGTCTGTGTCACTCGTTGAAGCACTTGTGTCGGGAGGAGTCACAAACACTTCCTCCTCCGACGACGAACTCGATGGTGACGGTGACGGAACACGAACTGGTGGTAAACGTGCGTTTGGTTCCGCTTCATGTCGTCCTCTCGACCGCGTAATCATAATTTCATTTGTATTTTCATTCCGTTTCTTGATATTTTTGCATAATATTGAATGTTTTTGCGTGTTATGACATTGTCAAAATTCATCGTATTAGTTCTGTTTGAGATCAGGTTTTATTGTAATACCTTATTATTTTTTGCTGTTTTCGTTGTGTTTTCCTGTTTGTTATTTAGCAAATAAACGATAAAAAGTCTAAAAAAAACGGGTGAAATTAAATAAAATTACAAAGCGATATGAAAAGAACGTCAACTCGTGACAGCGGTTTTTTTTTTTTTTTTTTTTATTATTATTATTATTATTATTATTATCCAAATATGTTCAGCCGTTCCAACGTTGTCCTGTAAATATTATGAATGTCACTGTTTGGATGTTTGTTACGTAACATATAGAGTACTTATACATAGGCAATGTTTAGCCTATGTGTTCTTCCAGACTGTAATCTAATTCTATTTCAAATTTCAACCCGATCACTTGATACGTTCCGCCATGATTAAAGCGGCAATAGAAATACATCATCTGCGAAAATTTCAACTGTCTATCTATCACCGTTCTTAAGATTGGTGCCTGGTGACAGACGGACGGACGGACGGACGTATAGCGAAGTCTCAGTAATAGGGTCCCGTTTTTACCCATTGTGTACGGGAACCCTAAAAACGGTCTGCTTCGGTCACCGAAGCTTGTTGAAGACTACCTTTAAATTTTAAACAGTATTTGGATTGAAATAATACGTTTTCTAATAAGTTACGGCTGGTCTAGTAAGTTACAGCTGACCTAGTCGGGAGAACGGCGACTGTCGATCCGGAGACCCAGGGTTCAAAACCACGCGCACCACTATCTTTTCAGAGTCATGTTCGTAATGCCGGTAATTAAAACGGTGAAGGAAAACACCGTGAAGAAACCGAAATCTACATATAATCTAAGTTTTAAGTCATATGTCATCCACCAACCGACACTGGGCCAGCGTGGTGGATTATAGCCTTGTCTCTCTCCTTGCGAGAGAAGGCCCCGACGCCCAGCAGTGGGAACATTTAATGGGTTGTTTATGCTGCTACTTATTATGCTGATATGTTTTCTCTAAAATACAAAAATCTACTTCAATGACAGGTAATTTAATTCTGTCATTCGACTAAATTTTATAAGAAGGTATAACTATGTCGTACAGATAAATCTAAGCTGATTTTAGTTTTTTGTTGATATTTGAAAAACTACGAAAGATGTTTTCGATATCTAAGATCCCCTCTGAAGTATTTTCTACCAAACAAAAAAGGAATTATCAAAATCAACTAACAATTAGCGGAGTTATCGCGTAAAATAAAACCAAATAAAAAAACATGCAACCCGATTGAGAACATCCTCCTTGTTTGAAGTCGATTATAACCGAATGATGTTTGTTTTTCCACACAAAAATATATTTTTGACAATTATTTTGTCATCCAAGACGACGCGACGCGATCACGTGGGCACTTTCTAGAATCTAGAATCTAGATATTCTGTGGATCGTCTGTGATACACAGAATACTTAGAATTTAGTATGTACCGAACGCGCCGCGCGTGTCGTTATTATTTAATGTTTGTGTAATTTCCGAACCAACAGACCGATTTGTTCAAATTTCGACGGGACAATATAAAAAATGTGTTCTTTCTAACAAAAAAAGAATTAATGAAAATAAACAACACAAACATGAGTTACAACCAAATACACATTCTGACTTTCACCCCCTCCCGCAAGAAAACCGATCAGAATTTGGGGATCAAAAGTAGCCTACAGCAATGTCCTTAGTATAAACTAAAATCATGCCAAGTTTCAGCTGAATTGAATCAGTAGTTTCGGCGTGATGCGTGATCCCTATACAGAAAGACAGACAGACAGACATGAAAGAAAAAAAATGCAGTTTCGCCATCAGTATCGACTATGGAGTGCCCCAAAAAAATTTTTTCAAAATACCTTCAATGTACAGAATTCGACCCGTTACAGTTTTATTATAAGTATAGATATAGATTACACATATATTTGGGAGAGGAGCGCAATGCTTTGTTAGGTAATGATTTGGATTATTTAATGTTTCTATAGCTACGTGTGATTGGGCTGCTTGGGCAGGCATGTTACTTACCATCAAGCACATGCCCTGCTCGTCTCCTTACTTTATAGGTAAGTACTTTAAAAAAGGAAACATCTCTTTGCATACAGACAACAATGTCTGATACTAAACATTTATTTATCGCGTTTCTTTTATTTCCTATTCTTTGCTCTTGTTATTCCACAGAGACGGCAATTTTCTGTACAAATGGATACTCATTCATATTCATAGAATGATAACCTCTGTATCCTTAACTTCTGCATTCTCAAAATCATTTAATATGCATCCAACATTTACTGATCCTACGAGGTGTACTTCCCATAGTCAAACGTGTTTAGATAACATTTTTACAAACGTCAAAAAATACAAAGCAGAAATATTGGATGTAGGAATTTCTGATCACTCTGCGTTGAAAATAGATTTGAAAACAAACTTCAGTTTTTATGAACGGTATTGGTTTGTACCACGAAGGAACGTTGATAAATACCACAGATTTCTAAACAGATGAAACCTTCGTGAACGACACTGTGAGGCCAGTAATTAGTTATGTATGCGTGACAGCTCTCACCGACGTTGTCAAATTACTCACGTTAGTGTACGTGTAATGTTCCCAGTCTTAAGAAAAAAATCCCACTATTGATGCCTTAGCTTCGGAAATCTTCGCGTTTAATAAACACATACATACATTATAATGTTAAAATAATTTATTATAACACCGATTATATATTATGCAAGGTTTTCTTGTTATTAAGTACTATGTCCATCCTATGAAGTTAAGAATGTTGATTTTGCATGCAACTAAAAATTCGAATATTCGTACAGAAAATTTGGGAGTAAAAAGACAACGCCGCATAATAGTAAAAGCCATATGTGTGTTTATTTTGAGTATTCTATCGTAGTGAAATTTTGAATATTATGCTTGACAAAAGGTGGTTAAATGAGTAGTTATTTAATATCGGTGAACACAGGAGGTGCGGAGAATTTTTGTCAACTGATTTGATATTGGGGGGCCAGATCATTCAATTTGTTTACTATCCAATCTTTGTCTACGATGGAGCGTGTTTAGCTAGAAGAAACCGATTCACTCTCGATTTGAAGACACAAAGATGAGGAAAGTCCACTCAGGCAACGTATTCCACAGCCTAGATGTTCTTATCACAAAAGTAGAGTCAAATCTCTTCGTTCGTGTCTTTGGAACATCAACCATGAAACGATGTCGCTTTTTTGAGCTACGAGCATTCCGATAGAAAAAAGGGCAAGGAGGTATCAGATCATGCAAATCAGTTGCACACTCTCCAAGTCGTCCGTCAGCACGTCGTCCAAGTACCAAACGTTTAAATTGGACTGGAGACGTTAAATGATAGAGCGAATGGCCAGGGCGAAGGTCGCATGGCCGAAGGTTCACCAAGTTGATAGCCAACGGAAGTTAGCATAGGATTGTTTTATAATTTTGTGGGTCCGCCATAACATTGCCAAAGAAAATTGTAGAGGTCAAGAATTTTATTCTTCCCTTCAGACAACTGGGTTCCACGATCAACCAAATTAAAGGCGTTCTTGACGTCCACCATTAACAGCTCTATCCCCAATTTTAGACAAAGAAAGTCAGAACAGAATGAATAACAGCTTCACGTCCACCCAGAGAACCAAAATCAAGTTTGTTGAGACAGGGAGCTCGAAAGAGCAACGTTTTATACCTACAACCCACCCACCTTGGCAGCAAGGCCAGTATATGTGGTGCCAACAGCGATTGGCCTGATCCCAACATCTTTTTTGGGTAAGTATGTACGCACACATTAGCACCGTATAAAACTTCAACAATGTCACTACTGACTCGACCAGATAACATGAGGTTAATTAAAATGATTAGATCTCTCAAAGGAACTCGCCTACTTTTTTAAGCTCCACTATACCTACTTGTATTAAAAACGTATTAAAAACTTGCTTCATAACTATAGTTTTCATCAACACTATTAGTATTTTTATAAACACTAGTAAAGACGTGGATTTGTGCTAGGCATCGATTCACATTAAATTAAAAAATACGATTATAAAAATAGGGTTTAAAATAGAATAATACAATCTACATAAATAATTTGGTCTACGAGTATCTTAAAAAAAATCATAATCTATATTTTACCTTAACTTTAGGGAAAATAATTTCAATTTAGTAGAGCAACACTAACCAATTTTCGTTGAGGTGTTGTGTTTCTATTCATCAATCGAAATAAAATCGCCTAAATTATATAAATGGCAGTAAAAATATTCAAACTTTCCTATGAAATTATATTTCTCTTTCCTTTTTTGATTTTTGGGAACAATGTTTGCAATGTTTGAAGACACAAGACGGCATTACCTTAAACAAAACTCAAAATCACACGGGACTCCCGTACGAGACGGAAGTCCGTTTCGTACTGACTGGAGTTTGTATTTACTTTGGCGTTTGATATTTGGTTCTGGACCTCAGGATCTGTGTTTCGAACGTTCCATCTGCCTTTTGTTTTAGAAATCTGTGATAAATCTATACTAATATTATAAAGCTGAAGAGTTTGTTTGTTTGTTTGTTTGTTTGTTTGTTTGTTTGCTTGAACGCTAGGATCTCGGGAAGTACTGGTCCGAATTGAAAGATTCTTTTTCTATTGGATAGTCCATTTATCGAGGAAGGCTTTAGGCTATAGAAAATAACTCTACTATTAATTGAAGCGGAGCATGAAACAAGAATGTAACAAAATCGGGAAAAAATATTCCCCTTTTGAGAGTTTTCGTACGTTTCGTGCTTTGACATGACACATGACAGCATGTGTCAAAGATTGCGTCATTGAATTTCAGTAATCTGTGCCTTGAAACCTTTGTTATTTTTTTTTCTAATTCTGAGTTAGTACGACCAATTTCCGACAGGTGGCGTAACAGGTTGCTGAAGAGGTTTTTTGTTTGAAATCGATATTCTCAGGAATGAGTGAACCGATTTCAGTCATTCTTTCACCGTTGGATATGTACGGGATCCCGATAAGTGCTATATAATATACCACGGGCGAAGCCGGGGCGGGCATCTAGTACATAGATATATTTTTAAAATATGTAAGTCAAATAAGCTTCTCAAATGTATATGATTTTGATAATCCAAATGAGGCCTTCAATACTTTTATGGAAATATACACACTTATCTTTGAGCTCTCGATCCCTGTAGAAAAAACAAAAATTTCTCACAGAAAGAAACCTAATTGGAAAACCAAAGGCATTGTACTATCCTGTAAAAAAAAGAGAACATTTTACCTAAATTCTATTGCAAAAAATGACATAAATGTTTTTTCCAAATACAAAACATATTCGAACACTCTTAAAAAGATAATAAAGCGTTCAAAAAAGATAGCAAACATAAGATACATAAATAGGAGTACCAACAAGACGAAAGCCACTTGGGGCTTAATAAAACAACATACAGCAGCAACTAATGCTATTCGAACTTCTATTGACACTTTAAAAATGAACAATATAACATTTAGTAAACCTATTCAAATAGCAAATTTGTTAGTAGAACATTTCTCAAAAGTACAAAATGATCTCCAGTCAAAAAACACACACTTGGAAAATTATCACCAAAATTGTAACTCTATTTTTCTAGCGCCAGTGAACTATTCAGAAATAACTAAGATTGTTAAAGGCTTCAAAGCCAAAAAAACCACTGGTCATGATAAAATATCTATGCAGGTAATAAAAAAAAGTATACATATTATTATAGAACCTCTCGTATATATCATTAATCTAACCCTTGAGACTGGCATATTTCCAGATTTCCTTAAAGTGGCTCTGATAAAACCTATTCATAAGAAAGGCGCAAAAGACGACGCGAACAATTATAGGCCTATAGCACTTTTTCGTGTATATCTAAAATATTTGAAAAGGTTATATATGACAGGATCACAGCTTTTTTACCAAGAATGGTATTATAGATGACAATCAATTCGGTTTTCAAAAGGAAAGAATACTTCAGCTGCAATATTCAAAATGATAAAAAACTAAGTGACGACGATATAAATGAAAAGAAACCTGGCATTGCTTTATTTCTTGATTTGTCTAAAGCCTTTGATTCCGTAGATCACAGCACATTATTAAATAAATTAGAATCTACTGGAATAAGAGGTAATGCGTTAAAACTTATAGAGTCATACTTAAGCAACAGAACTCAAATTGTTGCGTTAGAAACCCACAACAGATCTACGAAAACTGTGGAACAAATATATTCTAAATCAATGATAATGTCTATGGGCGTTCCACAAGGGAGTATTTTAGGGCCAATATTATTCTTACCGTATATAAATGAATTACCAAAACTTACCGAACACTTATGCGTAATGTTCGCAGATGATGCAACTATATACATACCTAAATGCAATAGTGTCGAAGAGTTTAACAGAGAAATAAACAAAACACTCAACACAGTAGGAACTAAGTTAGGCGAAATTAACTTGAACCTAAACGTGGAGAAATCAAAAATAATTCAATTTAGAAACTACAAACAACAACCAACAGATTTAGACATTATATACAGAGGGAATAAAGTCAAAGTTGTTGACAATACAAATTTCTTAGGAGTGTCAATAGATAATCACTTAAACTGGAAATCACATGTAAATAAAGTCAATAGTAAATTATCAAAATATTGTTATGTTTTGGCAATTCTCAGTAATATATCATCTAAGGAAATTGCATTGAACGCCTACTATGGTTATGTTTACCCTCAATTAATTTACGGCGTGATATTTTGGGGCAACTCCGTTGAAATAGAATCAACTTTCATACTTCAAAAGAGATGCTTAAGAACAATATACAAGCTCAACGCTAAGGACAGTTTACGTAATATTTTCAAAAGTAACAATATTCTCACTCTTACTTGTATTTATATATATGAAATTTCTGTCTTTGTCAAATGTAACAGTAACTACTTTTTCGAAATTAAGTCTAGTCGATTAGAGATTCTCAGGAAAAAACATAAGCACAACATCTTTATGCCACAGATAAACAACAGTATGTACCATAATAGTCCATATATCATGGCCTTAAAGATTTATAATAAGTTACCAACCGACATTAAAAGTCTGGTTGGTAATCATTTTAAAATTAGGCTAAAGACGTGGCTAATTTCTAAAACCTATTATAAACTGACAGAATATCTAAACGACTAGTAATTACAGCTGTACTTAACTGTATACAATTATTAATTGCATACATAGTACATAATATAGAATGGTGAAATTATTTAGGTCATTCAGCAGTTTGATCAGTTAAAACGATTTGTACTCTTAAGTAAAAAAATTATTTAACGTTAATTATTATTGTATGCTCGCAGAGGGCAGACTGTTGTAAGTACTGGAAATATTGTAACCTACCAACTAGTTTGTACACAGTTCAACAATAAATTATTCTGATTCTGATTCTGATTCTCGCCATACGTATACTCAGTGTATCTCTCTACTTAGTCTGTGGTGTACTCCTCGTCAAGACGAGTAACAGACTGATAAATATTGTACAATGCTGATCCAACACGAAGCAATGAAAAAATATGAAGCAATAAAAATTACACTAGCTCAAACTTTCATTCAATCATTGTGCAATCTTCAATTTTAACCCTAAAGGACCAATTATATTGAACAATTCGCAAAATGATTGATCATCTAGGGGCCGCCTAACGATGAGCTTCATTCACAGCCCATGAAACATGTGTGTGGTGCGTCAAAAGAAGTTATCACTTCAAAACGTAGTATTTGTTATGATTTCCACTATTCAATATCAGTTCTGTAACGACATATCGTGTATACTTAAATATCATTCTGTCATTTTAATTATATTTTCAGCTGATATTTAAGTAGGTATATACGATATGTCGTTACAGAACTGATATTGAATAGTGTACTAAAGCACGGTGCGAACGATTTTTGAATAGTAGCGAGTATTTTAGCTACTAAATTACTATCTACTAGATTAATTTGCTAGCATAATGCGAACAAGCCTTTACAGCTCACTGTTCAGTGGCCGTGCGGCGTTCGACGTGAAAGGACGTGTGAAGTGAGATAGAACCTGTTCACACCAGACAGTATTTTCTGTCGTGGGTAGGTAAAACTGGAGTTGCGCTAGAGATGGAGAAGACTGTTCCAAAAACTATCGACATCTCGATATTTTCCAGATGTCATCATCATCATATTTAATATATCACATTTTCGTATTTATGTATTAGAGTGTACCTACAGTTATTAATATGTAAGTATATGTAGCATGTTTTAAGTGGTATTGGTATTGTAGTTTAAAAATATATTATAAGTAGTATTAGTTAATTTTCCTAATTGTAGAATTATAAGTATCCTCCACTCATTATTTGTACTTCCCGTCTTCTTATTCTTCTTATCTCCTTTTCCATACTGCGGTTGCCTGGAAGAGATCGCTCTTAGCGATAAGGTCGCCAATTGCTACTTTGTTTTTTAAGTTTTGAATATTTTTGTTATTTTGTTTTTTGAATAAGTGCAATAAAGAGTTTATCTATCATATTGTCATTTTAACTATATTTTCAGCTGATATTTAAGTAGGTATATACGATATGTCGTTACAGAACTGATATTGAATAGTGAAATCATAACAAATAATACGTTTTGAAGTGATAACTTCTTTTGCCGCACAACACACATATGTTTCATGGGCTGTGAATGAAGCTCATCGTCACGCTCGTAAATGAAATAAATCTTTAGGTGAACTCGGAATTATTACATGAGTCATAAATCGTAAAGGGTAAGTTTTACACAAAAGTTTACTAGCAACAAAAGATCCAAAATTTTATTTTCTACAATAATAGTGTCCGTGATTTTTACCGTAAACTGCATGATCAAGCACCATCTTGCAGAAACGTATATATCTCTATCCTCGGTATCTTGAAACTATGCACTTTCCGGCAAAAGTTATGGAAACTATTATTGTAGAAAAACACATTTTGCATCTTTTGTTCCCTATCTAACGAACCAATTAAGCTGATATTTTAAGAGTTATCAGCGGTGAAATAAAAACGGTTTATTAAATAAGCAAATAATCGTAAATGGTAAGTTCTACAAAAAAGCTTGCCTAAAACAAAAGACGCAAAATCACATTTTCTACGATAATGGTTTCCATAATTTTTGCCCGAAAGGGCATAGTTTCCGAGATATCGACCAAACCCAATTTTTCAAGATGGCGCTTGAGACTCCACCTAGATCTGCTAGCATTTTGTGATTTTATGCTAAGCAAGTGATTTTAAATCTGATACAAAAATATTGAGTCGGCAATTTAGTGCAAGATTTCGTGATTCCCAGATTTAGGTAGTGGAGCCTCAGGCGCCATCTTGCAAGAAACGTTTTGGCTGATATATCAAAACCTGTGTACTTTTGAGCAAAAATTATTGAAATCATTACTGTAGGAAATATAATATCACATCTTTTAATATCCAACAATTTTTAGTAGAATTTACCGTTTACGATTTATTGCTTATTTCCTGAACCAGTTTTTCTATTGCGGTCAATAACTCTTTAAATATAAGCTTAATTGGTTCGTTAAATAGAACACAAAAGATGCGAAATGTTATTTTCTACAATAATAATATATTTAACTTTTGCCGGAAAGTGCATAGTTTCCAAGATACTGAAGGATAGATATATATACGTTTCTGCAAGATGGCGCTTGACCATGCAGTTTAGGGTTAAAATCACAGACACTATTATTATAGAAAACAAAATTTGGGATCTTTTGTTTTTAGTAATCTTTAGTGTAAAACTTACCCTTTACGATTTATGCCTCATGTAATAGTTCCGAGTTCACCCGAAGATTTCTTTCATTTACGAGCGTGACGAAGAGCTTCATTCACAGCCCATAAAACATAATTATGTGTGTTGTGCGTCAAAAGAAGTTATCACTTCAAAACGTAGTATTTGTTGTGATTTCCACTATTCAATACAATATCAGTTCTGTAACGACATATCGTATATACCTACTTAAATATCAGCTGAAAATATAGTTAAAATGACAATATGATGATGATGATGACGACTGGAAAATAAAGTGTTATCCATCTCTAGAGCAACTCCATTTTTACCTACCAACGATAGAAAATACTGTCTGGTGTGAAAAGGCCCAATCCTGCTAATATTTTAAAGTAGGGGCCCGCCCCGGCTTCGCCCGTGTTACATGATAAAGTATAAAGCAGCGCGATCAGACGACCGATTCATCGGGCCGATGACAGTACCTACTGACCTACACAGAACGCCTGAACGGATTTGGTAAAAATTTGAAACACAGATTATTATAGGCTCAAATAACACAGGCTACTTATCATCGCGGGAAAAAATGGGAACGCGAAACTCAGGGCGCTGCTAGTAGTAGTATTTATTAGATCTATGGCCAGACCGTACAATGGTACAATATAGTCTGCGCCACCACTGAAGTCCGGTGGCAGAATTGTAGTAGTACGTAACTTAAAGATTGACGTTCCTCAATCATTGGAGAATTCGACAATGGCGCCAATCGTGTTTGGTCTTGAGTGGTGGCGCGAAATCTAGATAATATCTCTGACCAACTTTTGGTTAAGTGTTTTTACTCGTAAATAAAACAAGTTTTTTGATGTGTAATTTAATGTTTAATCTAACAACTTTATTGCACATTCCCATTTGCAAGGAGTTTTTCAATCCTTGTATTGTTCTTATTGATCAAAATCTTGATATCATTGATTTTATCACGTTTTTCTACTATATCATGGTCCAGTTGTTTAACACGCGTCTGTAGCGGCAGCAATGTTTTATCACTTTCCCTGAAAATTATTGACTTCGTTGTAACATTAAAAATAAAGTTTATGCATTAAGTAAATAAATATACAATGATTTGAATTCGACAATATTTATTTTTCACATTGTCAAAATAATTAAATAATAAAAATTTCGACAGTTTAAACTAGCCTTTTTCCAAAGAGGGCAGGAGACAAAATAAGTTTGGGAACCCCTGGTCTAAACGAAAGATAAACGAGCGAAATTGTTTCGGTTTCGGTTTTTTTTTCTTTTTTTTTTTTTTTTTTAAATATAGAGTGACGAGACGATCAGGTCATGTGCCTGATGGTAAGCAACATGCCTGACACATAACAGCACAGTGACAAGCAGCTATTGGAACATGAAGAGTCCAAATCATTACCTAGCACTGCACTGCGCTCGTCACCCAGAGATCAAATACAAATACAAATACAAAAATCTTTATTGCTGTTTGTAGGTAAGATAAGATGATACAAAACATTTTAAAAGTTGCCCCATACAAACTGGCCTCTGCGAGAGGCATGCAATATGTCTGGCAAGACAATTTATTAGTAATTTATAAATAAAAAATAATTGAATAATAGTCAGCTGATTAAAGTCTTCTTCTTCCTCATCTTATATTAATTTCTGGTTTTTATTTATGTTATCTGATTCTTCATCTTAGATTAATTTCTGGCTTCTATTTGGTTGTGATATATTTGTGTGAGATAAATGTTTGGTGAGCACAATTTCGCCAACATCTTGTGTTTCATCAGGATATTGTCTTGTGTTTTTGAGTTTGATCTAAGATCTTATATCTCTGGGTGACGGTCTTCGCGGAACCAAACAACAAAGACTCTTTGGTTCCCGAGTTTGCGTGCAAGTGCGCGAATCGAGAGATTGGGAGAAAGTACTAAGTAGTAGAGAACAAAAAAACGGCGTTTTTGGTTTTGTTACATAGCCACACCCCCGGACACTCCATTAAAACTCCATACAACCGCCGCTGTGGAGTTGCCTACTCTTCACACAACTACGCAGATGTCGTTCGTACACACGCGTGAATGTGTGCGTTAGAGCTAGGGCTACTGAATTGTTTTATTGAATAGTTGTGCCCCTTGAGTTCACCTGGTGACGTAGTCTATAAACTTGCTATAATGTTGAGTTACATAAATAGAATGGAGCCAAATTATACTATTCTAATTAAAAGGGTGTTTGCACAGATTTCTAAATTGTTTCAGAAATCTGTGGGTGTTTGTATTGCCGCGTAAAATGAAACGAAACCGATGATAGATTAGATCAGGTACCTATTATCTATATCTATTTCTGTTAGTAGGTACACATTCGCATTTTATTTTACAATTACCCATGAAGGAAACTTTATTCTGTCACTACAATTATTCCTCCAGGCATTATCAATCCGTGCTTGGGCACATAAGTTACTGACTGTGTGAGTTACGAACTTGGAGTTAAAAAACGACTTCGTTATTATATCGTTATTATAAATAAATAAATATTGGTAGACAATTCACACACAACACCATCTGACCCCAAACTAAGCAAAGCTTGTAATATTATATAGCAACGTTATTGAAAAGTTTCTAATCTTAGGGTTATTTTATCATTAGGAAATTAAATAAAGATTTTAATCTTGTCCCGTTTAGTTGACGGACAGCCGTAAACAGCACAACAACCCACCATGATGATATTTCGTTAGGAATTAGATGTTCGATACCAGCCCTTCGTTGAGTGCTCCTAGCGTATCCGAAACGGCCTGAGGGGTGAGGAAGCTTGAAATTGGCGGGGGGTGGGGAGTGTCCGTTCTATCTATATTATCTATTCTATGACATAGCTAAGAATTCGCGTCACTGAAATTGTAAATATAGCTACATGGAAGAGCTAAACTGTACCTACTCGACTATACTAATACGTACGTTCGCTGAGATAATTCGTAACTTACGCTTTTTGCTGAAGCATGTCTTTGGAAACTTCGGCATAAACATTAGTCCACTGCTGAAGTTCTTGGCGCATTACTTCCACGTCTTCCTGGATATGATCAAGCAGTTTCCCCCCAAAGGATTGGCTACACGAGATAAAGCTTGAATATTAAATCGTAGTTGTTCTATCTCCTGGTTTGAGGTTTCTCTAGCTCTTTGTGAGCCAAACTGCCATTCCTGTCAACAAATCGAGTTACGAGTGGCGGTCTTAAAAGTTTATTTGATTCAGACATGGTATAAATTTAATTGTAACACATGACTAAGTATATATTTTAATTGGGAGGTCAAATGTAATACATAAATAATAAAGGTGAGGGGTCTATGGACCCTCGCTCAAGACGAAATTTACACAGGTCTGTAAACATAAGTGTCAAAAAAAAGTCTTATTTTTTCGGTGTACCTCCCATCCTATCAGAGCGTGTAACGCGCTGTCAAGAACGTTGTTCCAATAATAGTATTATACTGTTATAAAATATGTAGTAACTTACGATTTCAGTTTTTCCAGAAACATGAGACAATTCTTTTTGTGAGTTAAGAATTTGTTGAACAAGATGACCATGTTCATTTGCTGACAAGATTGGATCTTGTAGCTCGTCTGTTGTATCGTATTCTACCCCGTGCTGCTCTAAAATGATCATGCTTCTTTCTTCGTCCTAAACACAAATGTTAATATTGTGATTGTAATGTTACCAAATAAACAGTTATTTTAATCATGGAAATTGTTTATTGTACAAACCTCGTCATTTTGGGCATCTTCGGTTATAATGTTTACTTTACCCAAAAGAAAATTATCGCTTTCAGGACTAATAATGTCAATCTTCTCTCTTAATCTCGGCGCCCCTGGTCTGGATGATGACGGTCGAACACTTGCAGGTCTTGGAACTTCGGGAATTTGTCTGCCAATGGAATTTTCTTGGCTATTGGTTCTCATTAATTCTTTTGATTTAATCTCTGAATCCATACTATTGTGTCTAGGTACTAAAGCTGGTCTAGGTTTTTTTTACAACACCGACTTCATCAGACTGGCTATCGACAGGTTCCACCGTTTTAAAAGACACTTGATTTGTTTCTATTTGACTTTCATGGATGATTTCATCGGAGGCTGTTGTTACAAGATCATCTAGAGGTCTGCTAATGTTTTTATTACTTTCGTTCACATCCATTAGATCTTGAGAAGACAGTGAAGAATTATGATCTTTGTCAGTGATTATGTAAGAGCTGTTAAGCTTTTCTTCGTTATCGTGATCATTTTTTTCAGTAAACTTATCAGTTTTTACTTCTATGTTTTCGATATCTTTTTGATTACTTACGTTATTTTGTACATGGATTACTGCATCAATCTCATTTTGTTTAATGTCTCCATTGGGAAGTTCTAAATCCTGTTTTTCATCAGTATTAGCATGAGATGCATTAAAGTCAGTTGGTTGTTGATCTATGCTTTCTACAGAAGCTTTTTTACCGACAGCTTTTAGATTTTGTGTTTTTTTTACATTGTGACTAGTTTCATTTTTACTCGTAACGCTCTCTTTTCTTTTTGATTTTGGGTCATTGGTTTTACTTTTGTCATGTTTGTTGTTTGAGGGTACAGATTCTTTTTTGGTACTTGTAAGTTTTTCACTGGTTCTAGAGGTTAGTTTTTTCGAATCATTAGCTTTCTTTACTGTTTTTGATTCTTTGGCTTTCGCGTCAAGTGCTTGGGGTGATTTTTCATTTTCTTTAAACTTTTTAACGGCTTCATCCGATGACAATTTTTGTCTAGAGCTAATGCAAGGTTTTGAAGTAGTTCATTAGTTTTTTCGGGTTCTTGTCCTGCAACTACTTTAGATGATTTGATAGATAGGTTTTTTCCTGTCGTCAAAGCTAAAAATAAAACACATTTTATGTTTATAAAATTGGCATTGTTTATACCATGAAAAGGTTTCAGTTGATTACAGATCAAACTCCATTATAATACCACATGAATCAAAATAAGACTTGATACACCTTCGCTTTGAAGCTGTGAACTTTGTAACACTGTTTTTCTCCCATTGTTGTATCATGCTGCTGTACAAATAGCAAGACTGAAATAGTTGCAATTTTTGCGGCAGTATTGATTTGGCACTATTAATGTGGCGTTTTCAAATCTATACAAATAAACAAAATAAATAAAAAGTGTATTTTCCCGGTCTAAAAGCTCTTCGTAACGAGAGCGCGTGTACTCTTTAACGCTGGATAAATGATGTACCGAGGTAAATAAACACTAGAAAGCCGCTAAACAGTGCTGGAGGCTGGAGAAGAAGGCAACAAATATTATTTTTATTGACGGATCTATTGAGTTTTAACTAAAGTTGTATAACAAAAGCTGGGTAAGGTCTTGAATCAAGCCGTCTAAATTTAGAGGGGGGGGGGGAAGTGGGGGGAGGACGGGAGAGGGGAACCCTGCCCTACCATTTTTCCCTGCCGGAACGCATAGTTTAAAAAAAAAAAATATATCAAAGAACATTTTCGCTATTCTACTTTTACACCTAAAATTTAGGGATGGGGAAGGGGTGGCTGTAGGGAGTGGGGCTAGTTGTATCTGTCACTAATTTCGACCTCACCGGTCTGAGTTGGACTTCGGATGGGCTCCTGCCAGAAGCTCTAGTGGTCGCCCCTGAACGTTGCTCCGCCACACTCAGCCTACGTTTTGCTACATCGTTAAGCAACGTTCAGGACCTCTATCTTAAAATACTCTAAGGCAGGGGTCAGCAAGTAGTTTTAGGCGGGGTCCGGATGCTGGGCGAAAATTTTACCGAGGTCCAGTTTTTTTTTGTGGTTATAGGTACTTAAGTGCTAGTTATTTTAGTATTTATTGTACGGTTTCAAACCAAATTTGTAATTAAAACAAAAACCCAAGACCTAAAATCAATGCAATAAATTACACCGACGCGCTTGACCCAGTTCTTTATAGTTCTGGTTCTCGAGAAGAACAGCAAACTCGAAGTGTCTCTTCTAGGTTAATCTGTTCATGACAGCTTTCTTCCACCATGCAGCTCAGTTGCTTCATGCTTCAACATTATTTTCCGAAACCATTTACCAGAGCAAAAGCTATGGTTCGCACTGTGACCTGTATTTTAACCAGGTTTCCGATACGTTGCAGTAGCTTTTCTCTTAGATCTTTTGCTGTCTCAGTTGTTGTGGTGATGATGGCGTCCTTGTCCACGTCAAAATGTCTCATCACCCAAGTTGTCTTTCACAACCTGTATTCTCGGTAGCTCCTAGTTTTCCCAACCCGTTTAAACGTTTGAGTTCCCTTCGATGGTCTTGGCCATCTCTTTGATCTTATCGTCCAGCATAATCTTGGTGCATCGGGTAGCAAATATAATTGGGTCGTTTGGTGGTGTCGCATAAACAGATCTTCCCGCGTGCATCGTCTCTTTTTCGCTCAGTGTCATGAAGCCATGTAAGCTACCATACAGGTACTATCCTGTCATGGTTCTCTTGATGATCCGGGGAAGTGACATTATTGTAAATGGCTACTTCAGCCTCCTCGAATTTCGCCTTTAAGAGGCGTGAAGCCTCTTAAAGGCTCTTCCCAGCCTATAGGACTGCATGATGTTTTCGAAAATCTTGATATTGACTTGTCTTGGCGCTCTCAGTGTGGCTATAAATTCTATGAAGACGTTACGTGCGTGGTTCCGGGACTCCGAAGCTGTGATATAGCCGGGCCGTTCAACCTGTCTCTTGTCGGCTCATTTGTTGCTGTGAACCGATCTGCAACTTGCGCATGCACGCTTATCGCCCGGGGCATTTCTGCTCAGGTGTGCGAGCAGCGCACTTGACTGAGCGAAAGGCGTCCGACCTTCCAAGTGCTCTAGTAGTGCAATCGTTTTGTTTTCGATCGCACCAACCAAAATCGGTGGCCGTCTACCTCGCACACATGGCGTAGCGTTGTAGGTGTTGAGCTTCTTTGTGGCTTTTTGCGGTACTCCCATTGAGCAGGCAAGACAATCCAGGTGATAAACGGGCTCCTTTCCGTTCCCAGTCGAAGCAAAAGCTTATTTCGAATCCTTCTTTGTTGCTGTCC
>CM029791.1:15386501-15427620 GCA_017562165.1 Ectropis grisescens
CTTCACGATCTGGTCGATTGTATGAGTTCCGAGCATCATCGACACGTTTTTGTCGTCCACCACGTATCTGTAAAGTTTTAAACAAAATAATAATTATGCATTTAAATATATTAATCTATACTAATATTATAAAGCTGAAGAGTTTGTTTGAACGCTAGGATCTCTAGATAATAAATCTAGATTGTATCTCTAGGCAACAATGAAGCCGGCAATTTATTGCTCTCTAAGGCTGTAGGTGTGAGGAGAGTAGATCCAAACCATTTGGTAAGAATTTTGTATGGATATTGTATATATGAAACGTTGGTATTGCACCGACTTCACGACTTATGTTTTACTGCGATAATAAGGTTTTTTTCAGAAAACCAAAAAAATTAAACCCACACACTCGGCTGATTCTACAATTTGTGAAACCAAATAATGTTGGTAGGCTAACTAAACAGACTAAACAATGTGCCAATGAGACAGCCAGGTTTCGGAGTATACGCCGATGTCATCAATGTATAATAGTTTTTAAATTTTTCATAAGCAGTTTCACGGTTTTTCTTAAAAATTTATATGGTAACTCTGAAGTATGATCTATCAAAGAAAAAATAATCATTGGAATCGATTCACAATTAGCTGAGCTATAACATACATAGAAAAAAGGACATAGCCGAATTGAGAATTTCTTCATTTTTTTAATTCAATAAGGTAGGTTACGTACAGGAAGAGATGCTTGGCGTTCTCGCGCAGGCGCTGAACGCGCGACCACATGTCGCGGTCGGCCGGCTTGGCGCCGCACTGCTCGATTACTCGTTCCAAGATCTACAAACAAGTTCCAAACAAACATTACATTATACAGCTATTTATCGAATAAAAAAACATTGTGTAATCTACATAAACTATACACGGTAATACCACAGCTCACGAAATACTAACATTGTAATGTTGGCATTGGCGGGCGCGCTTCCCCGCTTCTCACCCCCACGCCCCGATCGATTCCCACGTCGAGACGGCTACGTTGAACGACTGTATGAATCAGCGAGCAACACGGAAGGGAGTAGGCATACACAGCGTTTCCCCTCTGTCAAAGTACAAGTCCGCGTGGACCATGGAGTTTGATAATATACTGCGGCGTGAGGGCGGGGCTAGATTTGTGAATGGTGCTTTATTTTTATGTGTTAGTGTTTTGGCTGTGTGAGTATGATCGGCAATGGATCGGTACAGGTATGTTTTGTACGTAATAGTGCGGCTTTGCGCTAGTGTGTAACTTTCCCTCTCGCAAGAAATGACAGAAAGATTTGAACAATATTTTTAGCTAAGGCTACTCCTTCCGTGCTTGCGCGGAAGATCGAGTTGCTCGATGGATTTAATAGACTGTGGTAATACCATATAAGTACCTAAAATTACTATTTTATTTCCATAAAAAGAAATGTTTTAGATGTGTCAAAATACTAGACACAATACAAAGAAAACTAATATTTTAATATTGTTATTGTATTTACTATTTACGGAATTATGTTTATAATATGTTGGTTAAATTCCTGAAAAAATTGAATCAGTAGGTAAACTCCTATTTTGTGGTAAGGCGAGACCGTACTTACAGTGTCAATTGGTTCATCCGGCCAGCCGAGGCACTGTAGGGTGTCCTTGTCGATCAGATGCTCCAGAAGTTTCACCAAGTTATCAGCCAGCATTTTCTCAGACATTAGGGGAGAATCCTCATCTTCCTGAAATTAATGACCTTGCTATTCAGAAACTGATAATAAATGGGGATACTAAATAGATGTATTCTTTTTTTATAATTTCGAGAGTCAAGATGAGCAGGACGTGAGCCTGTTGGTAAGAAACAGGCCTGCCACATAACATCATAGTGACACGAAGTGATATTGGCACATGAAGAGTCCAAATCATTCAGCAGCGCTGCGCTCGTCGCCCATATATATAAGATGTTTTATCTCTATGCCCTGTAATTTCACTGGAAACATTATTCAGAACAAGAAGAGCACGACAATCAGTCAGCGTCATAAATCCCAGTTGTCCCACACACCATTACTGACAAACACTGCACATCACATGCTCTGCAACAGAGAGCTTTACAACTGGAACAGGTCGTCTGAGGATGTTATTTTGGCAAAAGCAAAACTATTTCAAAAACAAACTCGACAAATGAATATTGAAGGACAATATTAAGTTTAACACACAATTACCAATCGAGCTAAAGTTTTCAGTTAAAAATCGTTCTGTATTGGTACATTGGATCGAGTCCAGCTCCGACTTGGTTCCGCGCTCGCTGTTCGATGGTACTCGTAGCACAGTAATGTATGTAGCGTCACCTCTGCGTCTGCGGGCTGCATGCCCCCGTAGAGCACGTCGACGCCGCTGTAGCCCTCGAGGATGCGCTCCGACTCCGCGTCCAGCAGGGTCAGGATCGACTCCAGCTCCGACTTGGTGACGCGCTCGCTCTTGGGATTCGTCACCTGCAGAGTTTACGTACTTTATAGACACGCTCACATGAGACAGTTGCTGATGTTTCATTGTTTTGTATTGTGACACATTTCCGTTCTCTTTCACGAAATCACGCCCACGATAAATATCCAGCAAACGAAAGGGGGGTTACATGATCCCCCACCCCCCCCCATTTTTAACGCGAAGGTACGGTAACTATTTGAGTAAAATCGCGAGGCGCTAGTACATAGTATTAGTCTTTTTACTCGACATATTTGACTGGCTTCGTGGCTTAGTGGGTAGTAACTCTGCCTGCGAAGCCGAGGGTCGTGGCTTCGATTCCCACCCAGTGCAAATATTAGTGTGAATTCAAATATTTGCACTGTGTCTGGATGTTTCTATGTATAATAGGTATAAGTATATATTTAGAACTATATAAGTATTATATTAGCTATCTGGCCGCCACATTACAAGCTTTGCTTAGTTTGAGGTCTGATAGGTGTGTGTGCATTGTCCATCAATATTTATTTATTTATATTGTACTAGCGGCCCATTCCGGCTTCGCTCGGATAATAACCCAGATACCAACTGCCAGCGCCATCTGTCGGGGTGATTTGTGAATCTAAACCATCCAGGCCCTACCCAAACATATACAAAAAAAATCATTCAAATCGGTCGAGCCGTTTAGGAGGAGTTTACTTACAACGAAAAGTGGCATTGATTTTTATATATATAGATTATTGTTGGTAAACCTCCCCAAACATTTGAGGTTGCGACCGCTCCTGCTACAATCACAAATAAACGCATGGCTGTGATGTGGTGTGTACTCACGAGCACGTTCCGCACGTGCGCCAGGTGCGAGCGGAACACGTCGTCGTGGAACTTGCGCACGTGCCGCACCAGCTGCTGGCCGCGCACATACGCGCGCGCTGACACGCAGTACATGCAGCGCCGCGGCCGGTCCAGCGTGTGCGTGCTCAGGTGACGCCGCATGTTTAACTCCGACGTGAACGTCTTCTTGCACACCTCGCACGTCCACACTGTAACACGGTACTCGTATCTTCATCGCCATCGTTATTTATTTTAATACAATAGATGGATAGTGTTCGTCGAAACACGTTGCGTCGTCAGCTTTGTCGGTGCATGGGGAACCTATTTTAATTACTTGTACATTTAGACCACCGTTCCGAGCCGCCGCGAACGGGTTTATTAGAACATTAAACAATAACATAATTCGGACCTTGAACCTTTTCACTTACAATCATTACCCTGAACGCGCTATCGAAACATTTGGTCCTTCGAGCTAGATAAATTGTAAATGAATACACGAGTGACTCACATATATGATATAATCAGTCCAGTCCGTAGTACCTGACGAGTAGCGGTCACGCGTGTATACTCTCTTTGAAAAGGATACCCGCACGCGGTCGAAACTTAAGTCGGACTCTACTGATACATATACATGAGCTCATTAATTCATATAAAATGTGTAATAACCACGTTAGTTTTCATACGGTTCGCACGGCCGTATTTTAGCAGTTTGAATCATAGAATGCCGAGACTATATATTTCAAGTCGCAGTATGATTTGTAATATAACGAGCCCCGGCAATATTAAGACATTACCTTACTGAACAAAAGACAATATACAGGGTGTCCCATAAGTCGACGTCAAGCCGAAGTCGCACGATAGGTAAGGTCATAACAGTCATCAGAAAAATATAAAAAAAATATGTTATTTATTTTTAAAATTTTTGCAAAAAAAATATTCGGGAAAATGTACCACCCTGTAACAACGGTTTTTACTTTCCTATTGCTACAAATTTTTACTTTTTGCCATTTTTTTTTACTTATTTCAGTAATACTATTCAGGAATAGTGCTTCTGTAATTTGTAACCTTAAAATCTGAGCTAACTGCTCCAGCTTGAAAGAAGATGTCATGTTTTGCAGAACCACGTTTTGAAAATCAGTTTTTTGCCCTACTTTAACTGACGGTCCTGTCCGAGTGGTATAACACTTATTACATTATTTCTTAGATCGGTCTTAGATCACACTTTATGGAATGTCTCACTCCGTCTCGTTCAAACCACGCAATGGTTTTAAGAAACGCTTTGAGTTCACTAGAATCACTTTTAGTAAAGTCAAAGAAATTGTTCAAAACCGACTTTCATTGAAAAAATATTTTTTGTACCCAATCTAAGAAATAATGTAATAAGTGTTATACCACTTCAGAACCCTTATTAAATGCGCTAACTTTGCCATTTGCCAGACTTGCGTGGTATAATTTTTTTCAGGGCCGTCAGTTAAAGCAGGGCGAAAAACTGATTTTCAAAACGTGGTTCTGCAAAACATGACATCTTCTTTCAAGCTGGAGCAGTTAGCTCAGATTTTAGGGTTAAAAATTATAGAAGCACTATTCAGGATGAAATAAGTAAAAAAAAATGGCAAAAAGTAAAGATTTGTAGCAACAGGAAAGTAAAAACTGTTACAGATTGGTACATTTTCCCGAATATTTTTTTTGCAATAGTTTTAAAAATAAAAGACATATACATTTTTTTAATATTTTTCTGATGACTGTTATGATCTTACCTATCAATCGACTTCGACTTGACGTCGACTTATGGGACACCTGTATACTGAAAAATAAAGTGAAATTAACTCTAATTGAAAAATATTACTACTCAACATTCTTCACCTTTGAGTAGCTATATGGGCAGGTGTATTCTTTTTCACTTACCGGTAGTTGTGATACTTTGCTTAGGCATACCTATGCAAAAATCACATAGTTTAGACATCCAATTGCAGCAGGAAAACCAAATAAATACGATTTTAATCAGTGGAGTTTCATGTCTCCTTTATGTAATATATCAAGTCTCTTTTTTATTTGTTATGGCAGATCAGATATAACTACCATTTTGAAGACATTTGCAAAATGTGAAACATGTATATGTCACAATAAAATTGGTGACAGTAAAGTTACGGTAGGTTAGGTTAGTTTGGGGTGCGTGGCTCGGGAATCTCCACGTGGTGCAGAGTGCATCACACAACAACTTGCTTCGGTGTCATCTTGTTGTGATGTGGCGAATCCCAGGCTGGGTACTTCTACACGCGCTCCTCACTCCCTTGAGCAGTGGGGATGTAGAGCTTGGGGAGAGGGACTAGAAGACTTGGGAAGGTTACTCGGCTGACATATCGGCCAACAGTAATAGGTCGTGTGAGTTGGAGGAGCGAGACTTGAAAGCCTCTCGCTCCTTCACTGAGGTGGAAGCGGACACGGGGGCGAGCCTGAAGGTACGCTCAGACTTGCGCCCCGTCTCCACTGGAGAGGCTGGGGCGTCGGTCGTTAAGGGTCGTCTGACACCTTCCCGAGGAACTGACGCGCCGGCGCGTCGCTGAATCCAAGTGCGGGGGTGTGGACACCACCCGCGAGGTGGGCCCGCAAGGGTGGTGGCAGGTACACCGTACGGAAACTAACCTTCAAATAATAAGAAACCGCATTGGAATCGGTCCATCCGTTTGAGTTCTAGGGTGCCACAGACAGACTGATATCGACACCATATTCATTTTGCAACACCCCTCTTTTTGGTCGGGGTTAAAAAGAGGATGTAGGCATCTACTCAAGAAAGCAATAACAAAATTCAAGAAATAAGAAAATCTTTGAAACTACAAATGCTAGGGGATCATCGCTGGGGGAGCATCTTTGAAACGGTTCATTTAAATTCATTATCGTTTTCTGTGAAACTAAAGACTGAGTTTTCTAAAACCTCCATGTAAAATACGAGTAGGTACTACAATAAGTACATTATAAGAATAACACATATAGAAGACTAGCTGTTGCCCGCGAGTTCGTCCGCGTAGAATTTTAGATATGGTCTGTGTGGAAATTGAATGCATTATCAAAATTTCGCGTCGGAAATTTCAATTCAATCCGTTGAGCTGTTGTAATTTAATAGTTAAATGTAGTTTGCTAGACTCATTGTATTTTAAATTTCTACCAAATCTGTTTAGCCGTTCCGACTCTATAAATTGTTAACATTTGAGTCTTCGTTATGCAGAAAAGAGCTATGCGAGCGATTGCACGGATACGGAAATGTCCGCACAGCCATGGTCTATATCGATGAGGATACTCACGGTCCCAAGCCTGGTATGTTCCTGTCACCGGAAAATAACAAGAATCGTTAGTTGATCCATTCACTAGGTAGTTGATCAACTTTCGGAAAATAACAAACGGCGGTTGAAATGTATTAATTTATGCCAGGGATGACCTAGATAAGTACGCCGACGTCGGGGACACGCGGTCGCAGCACCCGTCTCGGCACGCACGTGACGCACGGCAGCTCCGCTCTGTGCCTACCCTGACACCCTCACTAAGACCACAGAATAAATAGACTGTGCTAAGACTGTTAAAGTGATGCACGCTATGGCGCCGACAATATAAGTAGGTACAATATTAGGATAATCCTAGAAATGTGTGGTACGCCCACTCGAGCCTCGTTAAAGCGCAAATTAAGACTTACTTAAATGAAGGCTTACAGAGCAGGCGTTCTACAAGTGCGATGATATTGACAAACTGAAAGTTTTTTCAACAAACTAGTTGATTAGTTGGTTTTTAGGGTTCCGTAGCTAAATGGCACAATACGAGACCCTTATAGATTCGTGATGCCTGTCTGTATGTCCGTCTGTATGTCACAGCCACTTTTCTCCGAAATTATAAGAGCTATACTATAAGTATGTATTTAGAACTATATAAGTATTATATCAGCTATCTGGCCGCCATATTACAAGCTTTGCTTAGTTTGGGGTCAGATGGTGTTGTGTGTGAATTGTACACCAATATTTATTTATTTATACTATTGAAACTTGGTAAGTAGATGTAATCTGTAAACAGCATTAAGATTTTGAAACAAAAAATAGAAAAAAAAAACAAAAAACTTTAGGGGTGTCCATACTTGGGGAACTGAATCGCAAAAATTTTTTTTTATCAAAACTCTTAGCACTTGTAGTTGCTGAGATTTCGTGACCTTTCGCTTTTATATATTATCTATACTTATAATAAAACTGTAACGGGTCGAATTCTGTACATTGAAGATATTTTGAAAAAATTTTTTTTGGGGCACTCCATAGTCGATACTGATGGCGAAACTGCATTTTTTTTCTTTCATGTCTGTCTGTCTGTCTGTCTGTCTGTCTGTCTTTCTGTATAGAGATCACGCATCACGCCGAAACTACTGATTCAATTTAGCTGAAACTTGGCATGATTTTAGTTTATACTAAGGACATTGCTGTAGGCTACTTTTGATCCCCAAATTCTGATCGGTTTTCTTGCGGGAGGGGGTGAAAGTCAGAATGTGTATTTGGTTGTAACTCATGTTTGCGTTGTTTAATTTCATTAATTCTTTTTTTGTTAGAAAGAACACATTTTTTATATTGTCCCGTCAAAATTTGAACAATATCGGTCTGTTGGTTCGGAAATTAAACAAACATTAAATAATAACGACACGCGCGGCGCGTTCGGTACATACTAACTTCTAAGTATTCTGTGTATCACAGACGATCCACAGAATATCTAGATTCTAGAAAGTGCCCACGTGATCGCGTTGCGTCATCTTGGATGACAAAATAATTGTCAAAAATATATTTTTGTGTGGAAAAACAAACATCATTCGGTTATAATCGACTTCAAACAAGGAGGATGTTCTCAATCGGGTTGCATGTTTTTTTTATTTGGTTTTATTTTACGCGATAACTCCGCTAATTGTTAGTTGATTTTGATAATTCCTTTATTGTTTGTTTGGTAGGAAATACTTCAGAGGTGATCTTAGATATCGAAAACAGAATTAAATTACCTGTCATTGAAGTAGATTTTTGTATTTTGGAGAAAACATATCAGCATAATAAGTAGCAGCATAAACAACCCATTATATGATCCCACTGCTGGGCGTCGGGGCCTTCTCTCGCAAGGAGAGAGACAAGGCTATAATCCACCACGCTGGCCCAGTGTCGGTTGGTGGATGACATATGTCTTAGAACTTAGATTATAGGTAGATTTCGGTTATTTCACGGTGTTTTCCTTCACCGTTTTAATTACCGGCATTACGAACATGACTCTGAAAAGATAATGGTGCGCGTAGTTTTGAACCCTGGGTCTCCGGATCGACAGTCGCCGTTCTCCCGACTAGGTCAGCTGTAACTTACTAGACCAGCCGTAACTTATTAGAAAACGTATCATTTCAATCCAAATACTGTTTAAAATTTAAAGGTAGTGTTCAACAAGCTTCGGTGACCGAAGCAGACCGTTGTTAGGGTTCCGTACACAAAGGGTAAAAACGGGACCCTATTACTGAGACTTCGCTATCCGTCCGTCCGTCCGTCCGTCTGTCACCAGGCTGTATCTCAAGAACGGTGATAGCTAGACAGTTGACATTTTCGCAGATGATGTATTTCTATTGCCGCGTTAATCATGGCGGAACGTAGTGATCGGGTTGAAATTTGAAATAGAATTAGATTACAGTCTGGAAGAACACATAGGCTAAACATTGCCTATGTATAGGTACTCTATGAATTACGTAACAAACATCCAAACAGTGACATTCATAATATTTACAGGACAACGTTGGAACGGCTGAACATATTTGGATGGAATTCGAAACACACGTAGTTTGAACTCAGAAATAGCAAATCGGTTACTTATAGATTACTGTGACGTAGGAAAGACTAAGCAAATTTGGTAGAAAATTGAAACAGAAATAACTCATAGTCTGTCACCTATGTATGTATTCATGTATTTATTACCTATCAACCTGAAAAGAAGCATGGGCCCTAAGGAAACAAATATTAACTATCACGTCAAAACGGCACAACGATATGGGTTGACATACGAAACACATATAGTTTAGAGTCTAAAATTTCACATGGGCTAATAAGTCTACATTTTCATTTAACTCCATATTAATATGAGCTTATATTTTTGTAAGGAACTTGATGTGATGGTAAGGTAAAAGCCAAAAATGAAAAATATATGCACCCGTTTTGGCGTAGATAATATAGGTGATTTGCGTTCACAATCAAAATAACAAGCAACATAATATTCTCATTAGACGGCGCTAATGCCAGTTTAAATCTAAAAACACTAAAGGCCATTTAAATCGATGTTTTGCTATTGTGGTATGTATTTTTTCTTTCATCACTAGGTGGCGTTACTGGTATTCTAAATTGTACTAATAAGTTTTTGCTGCTAAAAGAATTATGATGCCAAATTTGGATTCTTTCGTTCTTGATTTTTTTCTGTGTTACCTACAATTAAATTTATACATCAACATTTCACTAGAACTTGGCTTAGATTTACGGGTTCAACTTGCGTGAATATCATTAAAACTCAAAATTTTTATTATTTTGATTCCACACAGGCTTCGTTCAAAATTTTACGCCGGCGAAGTCGCGGGTAACAGCTAGAAAACAGCTTGCGGATAAAAAGAAATAGGTAGGTAGGTATCAGATCATGCACATTAGCTTCAGACTTTTCATATTGTATCCTATAAAAATCCTACAAACTTAACAATTGCGGCTATGTGCGATACTACGAAACCTTACTAATGTATGTTTGATTCTGTTTAAAAAAAGAAAAATAAAAATGATAAAATTAAATAAATTTTTGTGTGGAAAAACAAATTCACTCAAACTCAAAGGTTTTTCAATGACTACTTATCCAAATATTTGACGTACGATACTTCCAATTAATGTATAAGTCAGTAACATCTGCTTACGCGAACGAAGTAGCGGGTTCAGCTAGTATAGATATATATTTATAAAAGGCAGATATTTTATATTTATACATATAAGTATATAAATAGATTGGGAAGCTCACATGAAAGTAAGGTTAGGTAAATGTTTGACTCGTACTGCTTCTTACCCCATCAGGATACTGTAGGTAACTATTGGAACGTATTTCGAATGCTTAAATGTAAACAGATACAAATTTTGAGATGATTTTCAATAAGGTTATTTCAAAGTACTCACGTTTGGTCTTCAGCAACAGATGTTTGGCTATATGATTTACATATTGCTCTTCAGTGCTAAACTCTTTTTTAGCGAAAACGCAATCATGGAACGGACAACACTGTTTGGCCAGTCCTTCGTGCTTTTTCCTTTTATGGACTATCAACCTGCAAAAATTAAAAAAAAACATAAGAGGTTAAAGTAACAAAGACTAAGAGATCATTTTTATTTCGATTAGAGAGGATAGATTTGAAGTTGCTTAAGTCTCGAACAGATGGTGCCTCAATCAATTTGCGCTCGTTACCCAAAGATATAAGTTGTTTTATGCCTGCCCTGTAGTTCCACTAGAAACATTGCCCTTCAAACCGGACATTACTGCTTGGTAGTAGAATAACTGGCAAAGATGGACTTCTCCAGGCGGACTGCAAAGAGTGATACCACTCAAGGGCGGATCCAAGTGGGTGTCATGACCCCCCCCCCCCACTGGGCTGGGTGCAGAACCAATTAAAAACCATGACTTGACGTGGGTTGACCACGACTATGTGAGCCCCCCAGGACCCAAAGCTGGGGATCCGCCCTAGCTACCACTACAATAAGAAATATAATATTGACGCAGCAGATGAGCTGGCCAAAAGGGGAGCAAAGGCAAGGGGTACATGGACCGGAACCACTAATACCCCCAGGCTCAAAAAAAACATGGCTGCGTAAAAATACTGAAGAAGCCCATTTAAAATGGAATAATAATGAAGGATGCAGATGCAAACAAAATATGCTATTTTGGAAGCATCTAAAAAACGTGCCCTTAAGAGCCCTCTCACAAAACGACAGAGCTCGACTTTAGGTAAAATCCTGCAACCTTGTCAGCGTGCGTCCGTTCGATTCAGCTCGAGCGTTTAGGCGGACAGAACGATCTTGAGCCGTAACGGCAGTGTACTAAAAATTTTGATGAGATTTTCTGACGTGACAACGTCTACTAAATCGATGAACGCTGGCTGCGTGCAAGAAAATTGATGACTTATTGTCCCGTTACGTTCGTTGTCCCGTTACGTTACGATAAATTATTCTTTCATTTCAAAAATCGGATTACTAGTATAATTTCATTTTTATTTAAAGGTTAATTTTTGTGCATTGGTTGTTAGCTATGTTTGGTTAATATCGATTCAAGATGGCCGCCTCCACAAAATGGTGGACTACATATTTCTTCGTAATCTACCTCAATATGGGTATCAAATTTAATGAAAGAGCTTGACTAGTAGAATACTATGCACTATGACACATCTCAAATCCAAGATGGCCGCCACCACAAAATGGCGAAATACATTTAATTTTTCTACTCCCTCAATATGGGTATCAAATGAAAGGACTTGACGAGTAAAATACTATGCACAATGACAAATTTCAAATCCAAGATGGCCGCCACCACAAAATGGTGAGATACATTTCTTTTTTTACTACTTCCTCAATATGGGTATCAAATAAAAGAGCTTGACTAGTATAATACTAGTCAAGCTATTTATATATATAGAAAAATAATGTCAGTCGCCATTTTGTGGTGGCGGCCATCTTGGATTTTTAAATTTGTCATAGTGCGTAGTATTCTACTAGTCAAGCCCTTTCATTTGTTACCCATATTGAGATGGTAGTAAAAAATAATGTCAGTCGCCATTTTGTGGTGGCGGCCATCTTGGATTTGAAATTTGTCATAGTGCATAGTATTCTACTAGTCAAGCCCTTTCATTTGTTACCCATATTGAGGTAGTAATAAAATAATGACATTCGCCATTTTGTGGTGGCGGCCATCTTGGATTTGAAATTTGTCATAGTGCATAGTATTCTACTAGTCAAGCCCTTGCATTTGATACCTATGTTGAGAAGTAGTGAAAATCAATGACATTCGCTTTTTGTGGTGACGGCCATCTTGGATTTCAAATTTATCATAGTGCGTAGTATTCTACTAGTCAAGCCCTTTAAATTGATATATATATTGAGGTAGTAGTAAAATTAATGATGATTAATTAATATTGGAAGTTCGTTGCTCAAACACGTCGGAACGGTCATTGGTCATGGCCATTGCTCATGGTCATTGGTCGTGGTCATTGGTCATGGCCGTTCCTCATGGTCATTGGGCATGGTCATGGTCATGTGCATGGTCATGGTCATGGTATTGAGGTAGTAGTGAAAAATAATGACATTCGCCATTTTGTGGTGGCGGCCATCTTGGATTTGAAATTTGTCATAGTGCATAGTATTCTACTAGTCAAGCCCTTTCATTTGTTACCCATATAGTGGTAGTAGTAAAAAAATAATGACATTCGCCATTTTGTGGTGGCGGCCATCTTGGATTTGAAATTTGTCATAGTGCATAGTATTCTACTAGTAAAGCCCTTTCATTTGTTACCCATATTGAGGTAGTAGTAAAAATAATGACATTCGCAATTTTGTGGTGGTGGCCATCTTGGATTTGAAATTTGTCATAGTGCGTAGTATTTTACTAGTCAAGCCCTTGCATTTGATACCTATGTTGAGAAGTAGTGAAAATCAATGACATTCGCTTTTTTGTGGTGACGGCCATCTTGGATTTCAAATTTATCATAGTGCGTAGTATTCTACTAGTCAAGCCCTTTAAATTGATATATATATTGAGGTAGTAGTAAAATTAATGATGATTAATTAATACTGGAAGTTCGTTGCTCAAACACGTCGGAACGGTCATTGGTCATGGCCATTGCTCATGGTCATTGGTCATGGCCGTTCCTCATGGTCATTGGGCATGGTCATGTGCATGGTCATGGTCATGGTATTAAGGTAGTAGTGAAAATAATGACATTCGCAATTTTGTGGTGGCGGCCATCTTGGATTTGAAATTTGTGACAGTGCATAGTATTCTACTAGTCAAGTCCTTTCATTTGTTACCCATACTGTACATACTTAATTAATATTGGAAGTTCGTTGCTCAAACACGTCGGAACGGTCATTGGTCATGGCCATTGCTCATGGTCATTGGTCATGGCCATTGCTCATGGTCATTGGTCGTGGTCATTGGTCATGGCCGTTCCTCATGGTCATTGGGCATGGTCATGGTATTGAGGTAGTAGTAAAAAATAATGACATTCGGCATTTTGTGGTGGCGGCCATCGCGTTCATCGACTTATTAGACGTTGTCACGTCAAAAAAATTGACAGATTCTGCTTCTTCATGAAGTAAACAAGATCAAATGTGATGGTCCGATCCGAAAATCAGAATGAAACGTTATAAAACGCCAAACGAATTAAAATTTTGTGGTCACACTATAATTATTCTAGTTTATGTCATAAACGCGCGAAATATTACGTAACCGACTCCCACGCTAACTGACGCAGGTCCTCCCCCGACGGCCGCTTTCGGCATACTAAATTGCGCAGCGTAATTTATTGTAATTTCGACTGCTGGTAATTTATATTTTTGAAAAATTGACAACTATGATTTGAAAAGTAACTATAGAATTGGATTCTACAAAGAACAAATTATTATCGTGTCTAATTTTTATTTTGGAGTTATTGTGTATTTTACACAGAGACAACGCTAAAACTGCAATATAAAACTTAAAATTGGCTTATGATTTTGTTTTTTTTACTAATAAATGGGACCAAAATTCAGATATATGTGACTTGAATGAATTAATAAAATATGTGTATGATGTTCCCCATATTTTTTTAAGTATAAATTTTGAGTATCACTTGTAGATTTAGAAGTCTGAAACTGACACGGCGGCGACTTTTCGGCGAAATGGTCATGGGAGATCGTTCCCTACGACTAAAGGCTTTATTATTAGTAAAATTGAAACAAGGAAACGTCAACAAGAAAGATCGGCCTATTTTTTGAACGTAATTATCTTTTTCTAGATAATACTAAAGATGGAAATATCGGAACACAAACTTTTTGAATTTCGTGCGATGACGTGAGCCGGCTCTTAACCTAATCAGACTAAATAGGGACAAAATTCGTAAAGTTACAGGTATAATATCATGATCACTGTCCCTTAAATAAGCACTTATACACCATAGGTGTAACAGACACTCTTCTATGCAGAGGATGCATGGAGGAAGAAGAAACACCACAACATGTACTTATGGAGTGCAGCAGCGTGGTGCATCACCGGGCAGTATAGGCATGACGACAGGTCCTGCAATTATATTATCTTACTAGATGCCCGCCCCGGCTTCGCCCGTGGATCGGGATCCCGTACATATCCAACAGTGAAAGAATTACTGAAATCGGTTCACTCATTCCTGAGAATATCGATTTCAAACAAAAAACCTCTTCAGCAATCTGCTACGCCAACTGTCGGAAATTGGTCGTACCAACTCAGATTTAGAAAAAAAAATTAGCAAAGGTTTATATTCAAGGCACAGATTACTGAAATTCAATGACGCAATCTTTGACACATGCTGTCATGTGTCATGTCAAAGCACGAAACGTACGAAAACTCTCAAAAGGGGAATATTTTTCCCGATTTTGTTACATTCTTGTTTCATGCTCCGCTTCAATTAATAGTAGAGTTATTTTCTATAGCCTAAAGCCTTCCTCGATAAATGGACTATCCAATAGAAAAATAATCTTTCAATTCGGACCAGTAGTTCCCGAGATCCTAGCGTTCAAGCAAACAAACAAACAAACTATTCAGCTTTATAATATTAGTATAGATATAATGACTACTGTCATTATATAATATAATTGCATTTAAATAAAATAAAATATGTACCACCAACTTTTTTTATTTCTATTTGTGTAAGTTACTTTATGATCATTCAAAGTTGGATGGGCAAGTCCATTTTAAAAGTACGAAATTATAAAAAAAAAATTTACTGTTGGATAAACCATTCTATTTAAAGTGACTATTGTTAAGAAACCAGTTTCCTAAACACAATATTTCATATGGCTAGCATACAAACTTTACGCGTGACGCATAGAAAATACCCGACAGTAACGTCACGCTTTATTAGTGTTTTTGTATGAAGCGTTTTTGGGAAAGTCCAAAATTGTGATTATAAAATCGTGATATCACGGGAAGTTTTTAAGATAACGAAGTAATTCTTTCACCTATGTTTCAGTTATTGAGTAACCTTTCGATGGGACATTAAATAAAAAATGAGTCGTCATGCCTATTCCTCCAATCTCCGTCGTCTGTTCCGAATGCCGATCACAACCTTAATAAGATGCTTGCCTTCTGGGACGGCCTAGGCTGGTTGGAGTAGAAAAGGGAAGTATAAGTCTCGCTCAATGGCCCAATAAAGAGGCTAGGTGCGGAATAGGCCCCGCCAAACTAACTAACTAAATAAATAATATTGTAGTAACCTGGCTCGGTTGCTGAAGCTCTCGTCGCAGATGTCGCAGACGGCGGCCTCGTTGCCCGCGTCGTGTTTCTCCATGTGCCGGTCGAGCTGAGCGCGCTGGATGTACGAGGAGCCGCACACGACGCACTTGTACGGCTTGTTCACCACATGCGTCAGGATGTGGCGACGCATCACCTCGATCGTGAACGTACTGTACCCACACTGCACAAACAATAGTGTTAAGCAACTACATGGTTTTTTTTTTGCTTAATAGTACAGTGGAATTTCAACCAATACAAGCTGCGTCCCGCAGTTTTACCCACGTAGTTCCTGTTCCCGTTATTTGCTCGAGATAAAAAGTAGCCTATATGTTCTTCCACACTATAATACTCGTAGACTGCAGGCCCGTGTACAAAATTTATGGGTCATTTGAACAGGCGCGGATCCAGGGGGGGGGCTCATGGGGGTCATGACCCTTCCCTGGGCTAGGTCCAGTACCTACTTATCATGTAAAAACACTATCATACTTATCGTAGACCGGCAGCGATCACCGTATGGCAAGAGGCACACTGAATCTGGAAAGGTCATGTCTAATGAGGTCCACGCTCTGACCAAATTATGTTGAAATCTAAAATCTTTATAACTTTCACCTCGAACTTCAAAATCGCTTCGAACCCCTAGATAAGTGAGTAACAGCGAACGAAATAAACGACAGGCTAGTGGAAACTGTTCATGCAGTTGGTAGAAAATATATACTATAAGAGCCGACGCTAAAGTAGAACCCAAAAGCTTTTCGATCATACTCTGATTCTCATAGCGGCTAGGCGAGGTAAATATATGACAGTCTTCAGTCGATATGACGGTCTACTGACGGCTCAATAGACAGACCTCTACTCGTGTGCAACGCGACATACACTGCTTCAAAAATACGAGTATTGAAGAAGCGATCAAGGAGGACAGAAACGCGGCCGTAGTGGAGGCTCTGCGTCGAGAGGAGGCGGCTTAAGCAAAAGACGATGTCGAGTCGATTACTATCGGAATCCCAACTGGTAGTGATCGGCTCAACAGACGAAATCGGACTGTTACTAGACTAAACTGAACTAGTATTAGAATTATAATTAAATGTTCACAACACCCTATTTTCCTTTTCTTCTCCTAAACCAAGAAAAAATGTCATCATCATCATCATCATCAGCCGCAAGACGTCCACTGCTGAACATAGGCCTCCCCCCCCTAGATTTCCACAACGATCGGTCCTGCGCAACCTGCAACCAGCGGTTTCCAGCGACCTTTGTGAGGTCATCTGTCCATCTAGTGGGAGGCCGTCCAACACGGCGTCTTCCGGTTCGTGGTCGCCACTCGAGAACCTTTCTTCCCCATCGGTTGTCAGTTCTGCGAGCGATGTGGCCTGCCCATTGCCACTTCAGCTTGCTTACTCTTTGAGCTATGTCGGCCACTTTCGTTCTTTTGCGAATATCCTCATTACGGATTCTGTCGCGCAAATAGACTCCGAGCATAGCTCTCTCCATAGCTCGCTGTGTGACTTTGAGCTTCGTTATGAGGCCCACAGTTAAGGACCACGTCTCAGTTCCATAAGCCATCACTGGCAACACGCACTGGTTAAAGACTTTCGTCTTTAGGCATTGGGGTATTCTGGACTCAAAGATGTGCCGAAGTTTCCCGAACGCTGCCCATCCGAGTTGGATCCTTCGCTGGACCTCTTTGTCGAAGTTGGATCTACCTAATTGGATCTTTTGACCCAGGTAGACGTATTCGTCAACAACTTCGAGTGTGGTATTCCCAACAATAACCGGTACAGGTGAGACATGAACATTTGACATGACTTTCGTCTTGTCCATATTCATCCTCAAACCTACCTGTTGGGATACTCTACTGAGGTCCCTGAGCATAGCACCGAGGTCCTCCAGCGACTCCGCCACAATGACTATGTCGTCAGCAAACCGAAGGTGAGTGATGTATTCGCCGTTGATATTGATGCCATATCCGTTCCAGTCCAGTAGCTTAAAAACATCTTCCAGCGCGGCAGTGAACAGTTTCGGAGATATAACATCTCCCCTGTCTCACGCCTTTCTGTAGCTGGATATGTTTTGTGCACTGGTCCTGTAATCGGACAGACATTGTGGCTTTACTGTAGATACACTTCAACACTTCGATATAGCGATAGTCAATGCGGCATCGCTGGAGAGACTGAAGCACTGCCCAGGTCTCGATGGAATCGAAGGCTTTCTCATAGTCCACATACGCTATACATAGTGGCCGATTATACTCCTCGGTTTTCTGTATAATCTGCCGAAGTGTATGGATGTGGTCTATGGTACTATAGCCTTTTCGGAAACCGGCTTGTTCGGGTGGCTGGAAGTCGTCAAACCTGCGTGCGAGACGATTTGTGATGACCCTCGAAAACAACTTATAAACGTGGCTCAGAAGTGAGATGGGTCTGTAGTTCTTCAACAAGGTGTTGTCACCTTTTTGAAGAAGAGCACCACCACACTTCTGCTCCACGCTTCTGGCGTATTACCGTTAAGTATGACGGAGTCGAACAGCTTCTGGAGGACTTTAAGTACCGGTTTTCCACCCGCTCTCAGAAGCTCCGTCGTAATTCCGTCGTCGCCAGGTGCCTTGTTGTTTTTAAGTTGTTTGAGGCCATCCTAATCTCATACAGGCTGACTTCCGGATATCTTCGGTAAAGTGTCGGGTCAGCTTGGCTCTGGGGTCTTTTGCCATGCTAACGACAGGTTGTGCTTGTGTAGAGGTGTATAACTGTTCATAGAACCTCTCAATCTCCTCCAAAATCTCGGCTTCGACGAGACGATGCTACCACTATCGGTCTTCAGTTTGGTCAGCTGACTTTGCCCAAGAGACAGATTTCTTGCGAACACTTTCGAGCCTTTGTTCTGCTTGATTGCTTCTTCAATACTCGAAGTATTGAAGCAGCGTATGTCGCGTCGCACACAAGTAGAGATCTGTCTATTGAGCCGTCTGTATACCGTCATGTCGACCGAAGACTGTAACCGCATATCTCGTCTGACTGCCATGAGATCTAGAGTTTGATCAGAGAGTTTTTGGGTTCTATTTTGGCGTCGGCTCTTATAAAATTTTCTGCCAACAGCATGTACAGTTTCCACTAGCCTGTCATTTATTTCGTCCGCCGTTACGCACTCATCTAAGGATTCGAAGCGATTTTGAAGTTCGAGTTGAAAGTTATCGGGATCTTCGATCTGAGCATAATTTGGTCGGAGCGTGGACTTCATTAGACGTGATCTTTCGAACTTAATGTTTAGATTCAGCGTGCCTCTTACAATACGGTGATCGCTGCCGGTCTTAACCTTGCTGATCACAGAGACATCGCTGAATATTTGCCGTTTAGTCGTCATAATGAAGTCGATCTCATTTTTTGTGGAACCATCTGGGCTAATCCAGGTCCACTTTCTTTGTGGTTGTTTCTTGAAAAAGGAGTTCATCATAAAGAGGCTCTCCCTTTCCAAGAAATCCGCTAAACGTTGCCCTCTTGGGTTCCGCTGCCCATATCCGAAATTCCCCACTCTCATCTCATCACCGCTACGTTTGCCCAGTTTCGCGTTGAAGTCTCCCATCACAACTGTGAAATGTGTTGGCGAGACATGTATGGCTTTGGAGATGTCCTCATACATGCTCTCAACCTCTTCGTCGAGATGTGTCGAGGTCGGTGCGTATACTTGTATGACCTTTAATGAATACCGGTCGCTAATTTTAAGTACAAGGTATACAACCCTATTCGACACACTCTCGATCATTATCACGTTGTTGACGAGAGACTTGCGGACGATAAACCCGACACCCCCCTGGGATTGTTGATCTCCCTCCCGGTAGTAGAACAAGTTGCCGGATTCAAGGATTATCCTGTCTTCGCCCTGTCTACGGACTTCTGATAACCCTATGATATCCCAGCGCAACTTGTCCACTTCTTCTTCCAGCTCCACAATCTTTTCGTCAGCCCGCAGCGTCCGTGCGTTAAATGTTGCCAGGTCGAGTCGTTGGGTTTGGTGGCGGGGCGTCTGCCGGGATTCTTAGCACCCCATGCTCCGCCGGAACCAAGGCTGCCACCAACGCCTGGAATAGCGGAGCCGCCGGGGACCAGGGGCCGTTTCTTTTTGTGCCTATCATGTGGGGGTATTTGCCATAGTCACCACGCTTGGCAGGCGGGTTGGTGACCGCGGAACCAGCCCTTCGCATCGATGACGCCGCTGCCCGTCATCGACCTGGTTAATTTAGGACTGGTTTTTAATGGATATACCGCCATTGGTTCGGTCGTCAGACCCTCGTTAGTTAACGGCAGGGTGTACCACGCGCAGGAGAGGTTGACATTTGGGAAGCTAGATGTTAAGCGCTTCCCCTTACACCCCTTATAAAAAATATTCCTTATAAATATTCCTTAGAAAAATGTAAAAAAAGATAATTGTAATGACAAAGGTCACGGACCCCAGAGTCTGTGGAGTGACAAAATCAAATAAATAATAAAAAGCGATCAAGCGGAACAAAGACTCGAAACGCAAACAATCTGTCTTATGGGCAAAACTGACCAAACTGAAGACTAATAGTGGCAACGTTGAAGCCCGAGATTTTGGACGAGATTGAGAGGTTCTATGAACAGTAACAGTTATACACCTCTACTCAAGGACAACCTGTCCTGACCTGACTCGTCACTTTACCGAAGATATCCCGAAAGTCAGCCTGTACGAGACTAGGATGGCTCTCAAACAAGTTAACAAGAACAAAATTAAAAATTTTGATTAACCCCCGACTACCTCGGATTATCTGTATAACGTTCTACTAGTCAAGCCCTTTCATTTGATACCCATATTAAGGGAGATGTGAAAAAAGAAATGTATTTCGCCATTTTGTGGTGGCGGCCATCTTGGATTTGAAATTTGTCATAGTCCAAAGTACTCTACTAGTCAAGCTCTTTTATTTGATACCCATATTGAGGTAGGTTGTAAAGAAATATTTTGTCCGCCATTTTGTGGAGGCGGCCATTTTGAATCGATATTAACCAAACATAGCTAAGAACATCCGCACGGATGTTAACCTTCAAATAAAAAAAATTGGTTGCCTGTAAAGTCGATATACGGGCGAAAGTTTTACGTGACAACGCCTTTGAGTGGTAAAATAATTTTACGGAAGGGACGCGTGCCTTTCACTTTTTATGTCTGTCTCTCTCGCTCTTAGGCGGGCTAACCATGCCCGAGTGGAAGGGACGCGTGCCTCTCACTCGCTCTCGTTGTGAGCGCATAACGTGAGCGGAGCGTAACGCAGTTTCTTGAAGTGTCACCCGGCAAACCAATTTATAAGACGTTGTCACGTCAAAAACCGCATCGAAATCGGCCCGTCCGTTTGAGCTCTACGGTGCCATAGACAGACAGACACACACATAGACAGACAGACAGACAGACAAACAGACAGACAGACATCGACGTCAAACTTATAACACCCCTTTTTTTGGTCGGGGGTTAAAAACAACAAGGCACCTGGCGACGACGGAATTACGACTGACTTTCTGAGTTCTGAGTTCTGGTGGACAACCGGTACTTAACGTCCTCCGGAAGCTATTTGACTCCGTCATACTTGATGGTAATACGCCTGAAGCCTGGAGTAGAAGTGTGGTGGTGCTCTTGGTCACAAAAGGTGACATTGTTGAAGAATACTTCTCAGCCACGTTTATAAGTTGTTTTCGAGGATAATCACAAATCGTCTCACACGCGGGTTTGACGACTCCCAGTCACCAGAACAAACCAGTTTCCAAAATTGCGACAGCACTATAGACCATATCCGTATGGATGGCTTCGGTAGATTTTACAGAAAACCGAGGAGTATAATAATCGGCCACCATGTATAGCGTATGTAGGCTATGAAAAAGCCTTCGATTCCATCAAGACCTGGGCAATGCTTTGGTCTTTCCAGTGATGCCGCATCGTCTATCACTATATCGAAGTATTGAAGTGTATTTACAGCAAAGCCACAATATCTGTCCGATTACATGACCGGTGAACAAAACATATGGTCAGATGGGTAGAATCCAAACAAATATTCAACGCAAGATTTGACAAAGAGGTCCAGCGAAGGACCCAACTCGAATGGGCAGCATTCGGGAAACTTCAGCACATCTTTGAGTCCAAAATACCCCAATGCTTAAAGACCAAACTCTTTAATCACTGCGTGCTACCAGTGATGGCTTATGGAACTGAGACGTGGTCCTTAACTGTGGGCCTCATAATAAAACTCAAAGTCGCACAGCAAACTATGGAGAGAGATATGCTCGGAGTCTCTTTTCGCGACAGAATCCGTAATGAGGATAATCGCAGAAGAACGAAAGTAGCCAACATAGCTCAAAGAGTAAGCAAGCTGAAGTGGCAATGGGCAGGCCACATCGCTTGCAGAACTGACAACCGATGAGGAAGTAAGGATCTCGAGTGGTGACCACGAACCGGAAGATGCCGTGTTAGACGGCCTGCCACTGATGGACAGATGACCTCACAAAGGTTGCTGGAAACCGCTGGTCGTGAAATCTAGGGCGGAGGCCTATGTTGAGCAGTGGACGTATTGCGGCTGATGATGATGATAATGATACCCTACTTATCGCACAGTTTTATGACTTGACTACGGTGTTACTCCCGCCCCCTCCCTCTCTGGAGGCATGTGACCTCCCCCTGGAGCCAAAGCTGGATCCGCCCTTGCATTTGAACCACCAGGAAACCTATGTAGGATGATAGAAGGGTATAAAATAATAATATTCAGCACTATGCCATCACTTGAAAGCTGTCCAACTGAGTGCAGGTGAATATAGAGGGTTGCAACTATCAATCATTTCTCCTTGTCACATGATTTTTGTATGGCATTGCGGAATAATGGATTAGAAGATTAGAATTTACACTCTTCTATCATCCTACATAGGTCTCCTGGTGGTTCATATACATTTTGTTCACGGACCGATCCTTTCATAGGTTACGACATGACTGACTAACAAACATCCAAACATTGGCATTTATAATATGAGTAGGATTATAAAATCTGAAGAGTTTATTTATATATGAACGCGCTAATCTCATGAACTAGGTACTGGACCAATTTCAAAAATTATTTCACTGATAGAAATTTCCGTGATCCCCGAGTGCTATGGGCTATATTTTATATGTACCATGAGCAAAGCCGGGGCGGACCGCTATTCCGTTTATAATAACATTGACAGGAAATGACAAACACTCTGACTCTAAAACTAAGCAGACATACAAAGTACACAGAAAATGAACAATTTTGCAAGGTAAACAGTGCCTGTACCTGTTCTATTTGAATATAGAAAACCACAGCAAAATAAATCAAGCGGTTGGCCAATGAGCGAATTCTACTGTATTTGACGAATATGTGAAACATCTTAGTTTAAATTAATTCTTAACAAGGTTGGAGCAGCCCAGTTCTGGCGCGGTGATTGTGTCTAGGCAAGGTTAGTGTTGAACATCCAACAGCCAAGTGGAGCGACCACTAACAACTTGTGTAAAATGGATGAACACAACTAACAACCAGTCTCAATCACTCAATGGTACACATAGGTGACTTAGATGAGATCTAAATGTAAAAATTTCATACCTAATTACCATTTCACATAATGTTAACTAAGTGTAACTAACCTGTTCTTCCTGCTCATGTCCATGATAGTAGAAAAGAAAAAAAGGTGATATTAGCAAAATCACACAATTTTAAAAGGTTGCAATACCATGACAAGCCACCAGTTCACTAATGTTTCACAAACATTTTTTGGCAAAACATCACTTTAAAACCAACTAATCGTATAATATTAATTGAAAAACTCTACAATACAAAAATGTTTCATTTTAAAAAGAATGTTTTGCATAATTTATATTTCAATAACATCTTCCGTCAACAAATATTTTATCTATCAAACCATTTTATAACCAATTATATGGTAAAAAATTCATTTAGCCAATATGTAGACATAGGTAAGTATTATCTATAACTAACTTTTAGACTTGACTGGCACTTACTTCAAATAAACGAGTGAGTAGCCCTTATAAAAATTATTTTAACTTATTTTTAGCTTTTGAGTGCCTATTTGTGGTTTTGAAGTTGGTTTAATTTATTGTATAAAAAGAATTTATGGGCACAATATGTCATAGAACGAAAGTTTGTTAAATAATTACTTTGGGATTTATAACCAATTTGTTAAATATTTTTTTGTATTATAGTCATTGCACTACCCGTGAGATTGTCTAACGTTGTTTATCACATGTTGATTTGTGAAAAAAAGTTTGTGTAATGAACGGATACTCAAGCTAAGAAATGAATATCAGTGAAAGATTAAGTTTAAATTTCCTCACTATAAATAAAAACTTACCACATCGCAAGAATATTTTTTCTCCCCATGTATTTCCAGATGCTTAGCCATGGCAGCCCGAGACATTGTGAATTTACCACAGTGGTCACAATCAAACCGGTGTGGTACTTCTGTAGACAAAAATCAATATTCTGTTGACTATAATTTCATCAATATCAAGGGAATCTTATGCCTTGGGTAATATGAAACATCTATACATCTATATATGAAACAAAATAAGTATTACAACCTCCTAAACGAATTAACAAAAAAAGGCTATGTAAAGTTAGTTTAAACGCTGTAGAAGTGGAAGCGAGAGGTATACCAGCAAAATCTCTCTACATCCTGCTGAAAGACCTTGGTTTATCCAGAAGTGCAGTAAGTTCTATACTAGAACGAGCATCTAAAGCTGCACTAGTAGGCTCATATCACATTTGTCTGGGCAGGGAGAGAAAAACGAGTAGTGAAGGTGAGTGTTGATGTACGTCAGAAAGGGGCCCCTTAAACCTACGCCCGAGTCACAAGTCTCGGGATCTACTCGAGTTTTCTCTCTCTGCCACACGATGGACCCGGCACCCGCACGGTGAATCCATGGAATGCTAAGCAGATCGTCTCTCTCTGTGGGCTACGGAATGGTGATATTGGTTAATGGCACCACCAAAGGTTTACAAAAAAAGTATCTACTTTAATTCTGCTTTCATTAGAAGGCAATTATTTTTCCAAGCTTTTGTAGGTTTCAACTTGATTGCCATCTCGGTTGATGTTAAGCAAAGAGGTCTATTATGGATTGCTGTACTTACCTAGAAGCAACTAATTCACTCTCAATTTAAAGACACCTAGATTATAACCATTGGGAAAAGCCCTCTCAGGCAATTCTACAGCCTAAATGCTTACGTATCAGGACCTAAAATCAATATGTCCTACATTTTAAAACAACTCAAAATCTAAATGACCTAGTAGCAAAACGTCTTATTATTGGAATAACACAAGATCAAAATGGCATAGTAGCAATACAACCTAATATCGAAATGAAATGTCCTCTGGGTACAGTGAGGGAAAAATATTTTTTTTGCTGTTTAAGGGCGTGTGGGCCGTAATTTTGTATTTTTAAAACCACTTTAAGACCTTTAAAATAGTGTATTAAACTTTGAAAAAATATATGTAAAAGCTAAGGATCTAATCTAGTGCAATTCGCAGTCAGTAACACGATTTAATGAATTTTACTTGATAGAAAAAAACCCAAAGTTACCCCTTTTCAAAAAGTTTTTTCTAGTTTATGACTAAACTGATTAATTTTTTTACTAAATTTTTATACTCAACGAAAGCCACTAAAAAGTTATAGATGCATTCGCAGAGTTTGACTTGATAAAAAGTATCAGTTATTCACTATGTTTTAATATCTACCATATATATAGCGCGCCGATCGGCAGGCCTGATCAGTCAGTCGTTTCGGCGCTCACGGACGACGGGCCTGTGCTTGATTTTGCAATTTTGACAACCAATAAATTTTAAATATTACGATCATAGTGCCACAGTATAACAATATCAGTAGGTATTACTAGTGAAGCATGCTATGATCTTGATTTTTGATACCGTTTTCATTGGAATTGCAAATAGACGCTGATCCTAATTAGTACGCTGTTTACTTTATGTTGTAGACCAATAGGGGAGTCTCAAAAAACTGACGTCGATAACACATCAGTAAAAAATTCAATGCGGATGCAATGGAAAATAGATAAGTATCGGTAAAATATTCGTCCGTTAAATCAGAGATCGGGATAAGGAAATAATGAGAGGGGAGAAATCCCCTGCGTAAATCCCCTAATTTAAATGCAAGTTAGGTATCATTTTTGACTTGCATTTATATGCCATTTAGGTAAATTCTTTGGTAGTAAAGTACTTAGTACTTGGAAGAAAAGTCCTCACATACAGATTTTACCACTTTGGAAGAGACTTTCACGCAAACTAATGTTTAGAAAAAAAATGTTAGGAACTTCAATACAATTTTGAACACTTTCCATAGATACACGTATGGTTTTGTTAGAATTTTTTTTTTTTATTTCTTTACCAAGTTTGTGACACCACCAAAATTTATTGTTTTTCTTTTTTTTTATGAAAATGTTAATATTGTTCATAGAAATTTAGACACTCGACCAAATTTGATAAGAAGCCTTTTAGGCAGTAAAGTTACTCGTAGAATTTAACTCTGCACTAAATTTCCGATTCGTATGTTTATATAAGGTTTAGAATCATTTCCTGAGCATAAAATCACAAAATAATAACAAATCCAAGTGGAGCTTCAAGCGCCAGCTCGAAAAAACGTTTTTGCTGATATTCTGAAAAAGTTATAAAGCCTATTATTATTGTAGAAAATAAAATTTCCCATTTTTTGTTGCCAGTAAACTGTTTTTCGAACTTACCGATTACGATTTATTATGTCAAATTTGATGATAACAATGTAAAAATAATAAGATGTGAATTCTGTTCCCAGTAGCATAAACATGTCCCTTTTTACCGGAATGGAAGAAGGTTTTCGCGCGTATCTTTTATGTTTGTAAATCTTTTATTTCCACAAATCTTCCAAACGGCTGGATGGATTTTGGTAACAAAGCTATTCTAAGACTAGTCTGACTCTCCAAAGTGTCCTTAGATAGTAGGTAATATTTTTTTACGTGTAGATTTTTTGTAGTCGGGGTTTTTAAATTAAAGTTATTCTATCATATTGCTCGTTGCTCGAATAAACAGCACCGTTCATCATCATGATTGAAGAGTTGAACGAAGAATTTGGTCTCCACTTTTGTAATAAGAACAACTAAACGTTCGAACCTTGGGGTTACGAGGTACACTGGGCATCATCGCAATCGTATTATTAAATGGGTTATAAATCGTAAACGGTAAGTTTTACAAAAAAAAGTTTACTAGCAACAAAAGATGTGAAATTTTATTTTCTACAATTATTGTCAAAATATATAGTTTCCAAAATATCGGCTAAAACAGTTTTTTTTTCAATTGGCGTTTGAAGCGCTACCTGGATCTGTGAGCATTTTGTAATTTTATGCTCAGTATGTGATCTTTACCACATACAAAAAAATTGATTTAGAAATTTAGTGCAAAGTTGAACAAAAAACCTTCTATTTTTACTGGCCTTTCATTACGTTTCAGCACATTTTTTCAAATTTTTGACAAACTTGTGAAACATTTTAAAAAGATGCATGAAATTGGAAAAGCCGTTCTCAACTTATAGTGTGACCAAAAAGAAAAGGTTGAGTTTTGTATACCTACGAGTATAGATAAATTTAATATTTCTTCGTTTCACTTCACAATTCACAAAATTGTTATCACTAGTATAAACAGTATAAACAAATCTCGAACAAAAAATGAGTTTAAATTACATAGTCCAATATTTTATTGTTATTTCTGCACTGTGGCACCGATTCCGCGGTTGGTGACGGTCGCGAGAACAAGACAGCGTTAAATGCCTAATTTGACAGAACTACCTGGCCTTAAGCAATATGATAACTAAAATGAGGAAAGCGAAGCAAGAAATATTGAACAGCAAACAACTAAGAATCCAAAAATATAATAGGACTTTTCGTTACTAGGTAATTAAAATTTTGTGTAGTTTTAATATGTAGGTAATTTTGCTTTTAGGTCCTTCTGATATGTAAGCACCTAAACATTCTTATCACAAAAGTAGAGTCAAACCTCGTCATTTGTGTCAAAGGCTAAGGTGGTATTAGATCATGCAGATCAGTTGCACACTCTCCAAAGTGTATCCGATAAGTTAGCCATTTTGCAGCAATATTTAGTGTCGTGAACTATGTTTCTTTTGGCATGTCTCTCAATTGATTCTAGAACCTCCTGCTGATACTTAGCCCGATCCATCCCAAAGGTGCGAACAACACTACATACAAGAGTAAATCTATGCTTGATATACATAATGTGTTGAACCGTTTGCTGTTCACTTGTAGTACCTTTGCACCTTTGAGAGGACCCCTAGTATTTGACAGCTAACTTAGCCTTGGACTCAATATACAAGCCAAATTTAGTTGGGCATAGGTGTCAAAATAACAACCAAATGCTTGAGATGGTAAGTAACTGGTGCAGATACACCTTGAAAAGTAGGAATCTTTTGGAATGGACTCCTTTTTTATGGAAAACAGACATGCATGTGTCTTTCACTTCTTAAACTTGGCCAGATTGGCTTGGTCCCATTCAGAGCCTGCCTCAAGGGCCAAGGGTCAAACGCTGAAACATCTTAATTATCAACAATCTTAATTATCAAACATCAGTCTTCTGTGGTTACCTGCATGTATTGCATGCCAATGCCTTATCAATTTAGTGAAGTTCTTGCTTGCAAATTCACAATTTTGTTGTTTACATTGATAAAACTGCTTCCTCACATGCATATGGCGAAGATGGACAATCAAATTGTCTTTTCTAGTGAATGTTGCACTGCATATCTGAAAAGGTGGTGAAAAAAAAAAATAATTTCATGCCAAACTGATACTTCTATCAAACTGATATTCTAATGTCTAATATTCGGTAAACAGGCAGGTTTCTCGGCTCTGATGATACTTCTTATTTTACAATAGATAACTGTATGGGACAAACACAACATGACATCACAAAATAGACTTAATAATAAATTTTTACTATAGTATGTATAATTAAGAGACAAATAATATATAGATATCTAATTTACACAAAAGCTATAACAATTCATATTATTATAATTTATATATAATTATTTTTCTGATATATTTACCAAGGACATACACAAATGGGGAAAATGCAAAGGGGAGTAAATTGGAAAAATTAGTTGGACGGGGAAAGTCAGGTGGGATCATGTCATAGAGAGAATTGGTTTCTACTACATTTAAAATATGATCAGTGGTACCATCAGCTAACCTACATTCACACAGAGAGTTATATCGAATTCTTAATTATCAGAGGAACACCAGAGTGCAGGCAAAACAAAACCCAACCACAGACGGCAGATAGTGTATGTAATTGTTTGAGATTTTTGTATGCAACTTACTTGCAATGAAAATTAAAAAACAGAAAGGAGTTGTTTTACAATTTTGCTACTTAGCATAATGCCATACAAATTCTAGACATACACAAATTTTGTCAATTAGACTTAGTTTAACAGAATTAGTACTGTCTAACACCAATTTGTCACTATGTATTTATATCAAAATAAATAGGCAAATATTGGTCAGACATTTCTCATACAATATTATCTAGCCCCTTACTAAGCAAAGCTTATATTAAGGAAACCCGATAGCTGGTGTTGTACTGTACTGCTATGTTTAAGTTTCTTACTAACTATTAATGCTTAAGATATTTGTAATTACAAATAGCTTACTTCACAAGGGAATGAAGCAACTTTACCGCCATCACAACCCTTTTGGGCCATATGCCGTACCACATGAGCCTGTCGGACAAATTTCTTTCCACAGTGTTCACAAGGAAATTCAGCTCGGTCATGAGCTTTACCAATATGTGCTCTCAATATCTCCTTGTTAGGGCACACTATAGGACACTCTGGACACTCGACTCTGCCAGGCACTGTTGAATGTTCTAGTAATAGGTGCTCTTTAAAATTCTTCTCAAACTTGAAGTTTTTATTTGTACACTTTTTGCAGTGGAAAATAATCTGAAAAAAAAAACAAATTTACAATCATAATTAAACTTGCTAGCAGCCTTGTTGAAAAGTTATCGTATTATGCAAATCAAATATTATTCGTTATAATTATTCTGATCATGCAGAAGAAGCAATTTACACAATTCAATGGCTACAAACCTTTTCATTCTGAATATTTTCTAGAGACAGATTAGGGTCCGGGACGCTATACTCGAGTTTGTTTTTATCAGCATCACCAGAGTTTTCAATTTTAATCATCTTTTTACTAATCGTCGAGACAACAGGTGTAGATTTTTTCCCTTTCGACCCTAGAGGACGTCCAAGCTTTTTAAGTTTGGGTGGCATTTTGGTTTTGGAGCAATAGGTTTGTTTACATTTACACAACTAACACAGCAAATGCAACAAGTATGCCTGTATTTTTGATATTACTTTCACTTAGGCGCTGTTTCTATTCTGGAAAACTTGCTTCACCATTATGCCAGGCGCACACGCCACGTCATATCCATTATCCACCAAACCACCACAGATCACTATTTCTATTTACTACAGATAGGACACTACAGTGCTGCCAAATTATTTATCTGACTGTACCATAAACAAAATTATAGTATTTTGTCAAGAATGGGGCGTTTTCAAGATTCAAAAAGACTTGTCAAAGACAGTTCCCAATTTCACCATAGGTGGCGCCAATGTTTTAATTTGTTAAAGAAATTTCACAAAAACAAACAGTGATGCCACACTTGGCAAAATTTAGAACTATTTTTGACAAGTCAATTTGCATCTGCAAAAGTGTGTAATCAATGTCTGTGTGTAATCAATGTCTGCAAAACTCCTCATTCAAAAGCAAAAAATTATACGCAATGGAATTTCAATAAAATTACGAAAATCAATTAAAAAATGTACTGGAATTATAATTTTCAATCAATATTTGACGTCATTTAACACCGTGTTCAGGTTTGAAGGACAATGTTTCTAAAGAAATACGGTATTTGACAATGTTGAAAATATAGCATAAATTATGATAATCTTATTAGATAACACATTAAATAAACATATTTCACTCTATTTTCGGAGATATCGTATGTATTTTTTTGTGAAATACGCTTATGAAAATTTAAAATATACTGAATTTTTATCTTCGACGTAAACGCACTGTTAAGAATGGCAACGCTGTTGACATCACACGCCAGTAAATATGCCATCTATAGCAAACGGTTTCTTCGAGAACATTGATTTATTTACTGGCGTGTGACGTCACGCGCGTCAGATGACCAGACACAGCGTTTTTGGCGGGCTTTTCGAACTTTATACTTTAAACATTCATTTTTAATGTAAAAACAGTGGCTCTTGCGAAATATTCATGTGGTATGTATATTATGTAATCAAACATCATTTAAACGGTTTTAAAAAATTAGTCAAATACCGTATTATCATGGGTCATCTTATATCTCTGGGTGACGACCACACCACATTAATTGAACCTGTCACGAAATGATAAAGAACAATGGCAGACTTTCATACTTTAAAATAGTTGAGACGAAATGATAGCGTCTATACATCAAAAATATCTTAAAATATTGAGCGTCAGCCCCTGAGTAATATATGGAAATAATTTTTGTCTTGAGAAGGCCGTGAAAAAAAGATATTTAGGTTTCAACTTTTTTTTGGGTTATGTAGGTTTGACATTGGTTTGACATTGTATGTCGAGACGTCATGTTCTCACAACAAGAAAACTACTTTTTTCTGAGGTCTTGTTTTGTTACATAACTAATATAACTAATCTAACAGCAAATAAGATTGTCAGATTAATATGTAGGTGCCTTTAGGCACGCACAAGTCACATAAAACGATGGGAATATCAGTGCGGTAAACAATCCATGTCCAATAATTATAATGAGATATTCAAATACGAAATCCACCGACACGAAAATCGCAGGAGCAACGAACTTGACACTTGACAGCGACAAAGGTATTTCTGATGTTACCATAACATAAAATAAAATTAATACCAATAGTTATTAGGGTAGGCATTAATATTGTAATCGTAATACAGCGGGAAGAAGTTTAAGTGAACCTTATTTCCATTATCTATCCTTTGTTTTTTATAAATACTGATATTTTATCTACTAATAGTAACCAACTGTAAAAAAAATGTTTTGGCGTTATTATTGTTTTAAAATTACTTCCAAAATAGTATGATCATAGTTAGTGGTCTCACTTGAACTGAGTAGGAAGTTATTTTAATCATTTAAAACCCAATAAATTGTCATATTTTTTGTGGCTTCTATTACCATTTATATTTATGTGAAAAAATCTCAGCAAAAACAACAAATTACTTTTGTATAGATGGTATTTCTAGACGCTATCAACGATGTCAACTATTATTTTGCCATTGTTCTTTGCGCTTCACTTAGCACTATGACAAATTTCAAATCCAAGATGGCCGATACCACAAAATGGCGAATTATATTTCTTTTTTCACAACTCCCTTAATATGGGTATCAAATGAAAGGGCTTGACTAGTAGAATGTTGTACAGATAACAAATCTTAGGTAGTCGGGGGTTAGTCAAAAAATTTTAATTTTGTTCTTGTTAATAGTTTAAATCTTTAAATAGTAACGGTCTTATTCATAAAAAGTTACAGCATGTCTAAAGTCTTGCTATAGTACGTCTTAGGAAAAATGGTATTCATAACAGCATTTTAGCGCTAAAACGTGCAATAAGCCTTCTATAAAGTTATAGAGCCGAGAACCCTACTTTAGCGCTGTTTTAAGGCAAATATGGCCGACTCTTAACAGCTGATTAGTGTCAATATGGCGTTGTGACATAATTATCAAATATAGTTTAATATTATATTTGTGAATATATTTAGATAGGACATGAACAAATGGAGAAAACATACGAGGGATGATTGGAAAAGTTTGTAGGACGGGGAAATCAGGTGGAATCATATTATAAAGGGAGTCATGTGATCTAATACAATCAAAAAAGATGTGATCGGTGGTTCCTTCTGCTAAACCGCCTTTACAGAGTGAATTGTCGCGTAATGTTAATTTTGCGAGAAACACCGGAGTACAAGCAAAGCCCAATCGTAGGCGACAAATAGTAAACGTAGTCTGTTTGTTAATTTTTTTATGTATGAAAACCATGGTTTTGAAGGAATGGTGGGCTGTATTGGTAATAATATATTATTATATTTTTAGTTCGAATCTAAGTATAATTCCAAGATTCAAGCAATTGGCATATTGCTGATAAATCATGAAAGTAAACGTGATAGTGGTCATTATTACCAGAAATTGTGGCTTGTTTGGCATGAAAGTCTGCATTTTCATTGCCTGATAGTTGTGACATATTCTAAAATTTGTCACTGTGACACTGAAACTGTTGTATGTGTAATTACCAATGTTTATAGGTACGTGTTAACATAAATATTAAAATGCAAGCGTTACAAGGTTTGAATGCTCTCGACACGATTGAACAGCTTGAAAGTAATCCACATCAACGAAAGGTGTATAAAAGTAGGAGTGATCCTTTTACTTTCGGAATTTATTTCTAATTTATTTCTTTAGCAATTTCTCTTATAAAATACAAGAAATTAATGAGAGAACGAACAAACATCACTACGTTTTATTAGTTATATAACTTTAAATTTCCCCTTTCATAATTTCACAGTGTATGTATTTTTTATTCTGTAATATTGTCTATGGTTCCACCGTCAAACTCGTTTTATCTGTGGACGATCCTGTCAGTTTTTCTATAAAGTCGATCGATTTCACATCGATTTCATTATAATGGCAACATTTTGATCCTAAAACTGATATTAGTAATGCTTTAGTTATAGAAGGCTTATAGAGCGTTTATGAATGCGGAATTTTATAGAAGGTTTTATAAGCTTATCGAGCGTTTTAACTAATGAGTGTTTTAAGTCTTCTATAAGCATTTATTATGAATAAGACCGTTAGTCTTTCTTATATCAGTTTTCACTTCTTAGGCGCACAAATGTTTTTAAACACAGGAAGATGCTAACCCAGGAATTAAGCACATTAACTCGTATCTTGTTTTATAAATTAGCAGCGCCCCCGCGGTTTTCCCTATATATGCTCTTCCAAATAATAATCTTAATATGTAACACAGTGCAGCTAGATCCATCCAAATTTCCAGATATTACGACGTGATTGAGCAAGAGCCATATTTTTTTTAATTCTGTAAATATGAAGATGAAGTATTGCTATACTACTATATAATTCAATTAGTTAGCAAGCAACACAAAAGAAAAGAAATTAAAATTAGCAGATAAAGTTAGCAGCGCCGAACGTAAAAAATAGCACGTAGTGTATCTAATATCGATTGGCTTAGGATGTCATAAAAAAGTTAAATACGTAAAAATAAAGTTGGCAACACTGTTCATAACGTTCGTGTTTTCCACTTTCTTTGTGTTTGCCACTTTTCAATGACACTGACATTGAATAATATCTGGAAAATGACGACAGCTTCAAGATGGCGCCCAAAATCAGTGATTAGTGTCCATTTCACGAAAGAAGTCCCGCGGACAATTGTGGAACTAAATTTGACAGATGGGGAGTTCGTCCATGTTGTCGTTAATGTCATTTGTCTAGAGTTGGGTAGGACATGCGTTTACTTTGAGTTTGTATGAGTAACTCATTTCGAATTTTGAGGTGTGACATTGTCCCACCTCATTGTACCACCTTATAAATGAGGAGAATGGCTATCATCACTAGACTGTGACTTGATGCATACTGTGACATTATAACTACAAAAACGAGTTGAGCTGTGATTGTGACATTCTACAAATTGAGTTACTACTTTCCTGCGATATTGTATTACAAACGACACGTCATGAGTTACTATGATGTATGAAAGTAATCGATATTTTTGAAAGGAAATAAAATAAAAAGTGCAATAAAACAGTTTAAGTACTAAGCTTTACTGATTTAGTTTATTTTTACTTATTATAGTGTTACGTTGTTTGAAATTTTGTTGTTATGCCAATACTTAAATAACAGGTAGGTAAACTCATTTTTTTACGTCCTAGATAAATAACACAACTTCAGAGTGTTATTATAATGTCCTTCGTTGTTGGCGTCGCGTCAATCAATAAGAATTTAGAATTCAAATTAAAACAATAACCGAACTTTCTTTTGGTTGTCCCACTCACTCATTTGAGATGCTTAGCACGTAATTGCTTCTCGCTCGCTTACAAATAATGTAAGCGGGACAACAACGTGGGATGAGTGAGATTCGCGACAATTCGTGCCTCATTTGAAGTGGGACAAAATGGATTTTTGAGGTGATGAGACATTCTGTCATTTTGTATGGGACATTTGAGGTGACTCTTGTATGAGGTGCACACCTCTATATTTGTCGTTTGTCGATATGTCGATGTTATCAAGGTGCGCTTGTTGTGGTAGATATTTTGTGAGTGTATTATTGGATTAGTGCGTTATAAGCACAGATTTCTAAAACAAAAGCAGATGGAACGTGCAGAACATAGATCCTTAGGTCCGGAAAGCAAATATTAAACGCCAAAGCAAATACAAACTCCAGTCAGTACGAAACTGACTTCCGTCTCGTATGGGAGTCCCGTGTGATTTTATGTTTTGTTTAAGATTATGCCGTCTTGTGTCATCAAACATTGCAAACATTGTTCCCAAAAATAAAAAAAGGAAATTTCATAGGAAAGTTTGAATATTTTTACTGGTATTTATTAAATTTAGACGATTTTATTTCGATTGATGAATAGAAACACAACACCTCAACGAAAATAGGTCAGTGTTGCTATACTAAATTGAAATTATTTTCCCTGAAGTTAAGGTAAAATATAGATTCTAATTTTGTTTTGAAGATACTCGTAGACCAAATTATTAATGAACATTGTATAATTCAATTTTAAGCCCTATTTTTATAATCGTTATTTTTTATTTATTTAATGTGAATCGATGCCAAGAACAAATCCTCGCCGTTACTAGGGTTAATAAAAATACTAATAGTGTTGATGAAAACTGTAGTTATGAAACGAATAGATAAGAACAAATCCTCGCCGTTATGAAACGTCTCGTCTATGACCTGTGGATTCTAACTTGATCTGTGCAGTGCTGTTAGCATATATATTTTAATAATACGAACATATTTTTTCTTACTCCTTGTTGAATTAGAGCCTCCCAGAGCAGATTGTGTTTGATTGAGTCAAAAGCTTTATTGTAGTCGAGAAATGCAATGTATAGGTCTTTCCCATACACTTGAGATTTTTCTATTAACTATTTTAATACATGCATATGATCAATAGTTGAAAACCCTGCTCTAAAACCAGCTTGTTCAATAGGCTGTTCTTAATCTATAGTCATTGATATTCTATTTAGGATCAGCTTTGAAAAAACTTTGTAAATGTTTGACATGAGGCTAATAGGTCTATAATTTTCAATTACGTTTCTGTCTCTTTTTGTGGAGCAAGTTATTAACAAGAAATCCTTGCATTATATTATCGGTCTAATAATAAATTATTTAAAAATAATGTTGTATGCGTTTATTATACGTGAAAATTTCCAAATTTTAACAACACATATTAAGGCACATATTGGTGGGATTCAAGGTGCTCCTTAACGGGGTCATTACTCACGGCGCCATGACAGAGTACTTGAAATCATACGTGAAGCCATGAGCCTTTCAGTAGCTAGAGCCCAAAAGGGATTGACGACAAACAAAAGACAAATTAACTTTGTAAAAAGAAGGCTCAACATCAAACTCCAGGAACAAGCCTTACTCAATCCTGGGTACAGCACCTGATTGGACTATTTTAATGGACACGTATGAAAAGCACTACAAAATCCCACGAAACACCCACATGGGTGTTTCGTCATCCAGACCGGAAATTTTCCTTTTTTCTAGAGCTACAAAACGCATAGTCCTTGTAGAACTTACCGTACCGTGGGAAACTAATATACCTAAAGACCACGCGATGAAACAAAATAAGTATTACGACCTCCTAAACGAATTAACAAAAAACGGCTATGTAGTTAGTTTATACGCTGTAGAAGTGGGAGCGAGAGGTATACCAGCAAAATCTCTCTATAACCTACTGAAAGACCTTGGCTTATCCAGAAGTGCAGTAAATTCTATACTAGAACGAGTATCTAAAGCTGCACTAGTAGGCTCATATCAGATTTGGCTGGGCAGGGAGAGAAAAACGAGTGGTGAAGGTGAGTGTTGATGTACGTCAGAAAGGGGCCCTTTAAACCTACGCCCGAGTCACAAGTCTCGGGGTCTACTCGGGTTTTCTCTCTCTGCCACACGATGGACCCGGCACCCGCACGGTGAATCCATGGAATACTAAGAAAATCGTCTCAACAATAGTGGGACTTTTTTTCTTAAGACTGGGAACATTACACGCACACCAACGTGAGTAATTTGACAACGTCTGTGAGAGCTGTCACGCATACATAACTAATGACTGGCCTCACAGTGTTGTTCACGAAGGTTTCATCTGTTTAGAAATCTGTGGTTATAAGGTTTATTTACTATGCCAAAAGTTGTAAAAAGTGCAGGTCGAGAAATGATATAAAGGTGAAGGAGTTCTGTGAAGCGGAACACAAGAATCGCGGCGTTTTAATACCATTAGACAATGTTCGCAAAAGAGTCGCCGCCATGACAGGTAAATTTTGGGGCTGCCATATTATACATATTTCTTCCCGATTGATTTATAGATTGGAGTTATGTTTTTTTTAATGCACGATTTTTATTAAGGAAAATTTGAAAAGGAATTAACACAACACAACAAAAATTTGTAAAGTTATATTCAACTATAATGTAATTAGATACGGAAATAGTCATGGTTAGAATTTTTTTTAATAGTTCATTTTATTGCAGGTGTGTCAGAGAAAACTGTAACGAGAGTTACAAAAGAAGGCGCAACAGCGGCGAGTACTTCTAAAGTTATCATCACCCCAGGGAAGAGTCGCCCGCATCCCAAAAAGTTCGACTTGGATGGATTTGATTTGTGCGCTATACGGCAAAAAATTCATAGTCTTATGTTGTGAAGAAGGAATTACCTACATTGGCTAAATTACGTGCAGCTTTGAGAGAAGACGTAAATTATCAAGGAAGTATCACAACATTGCACCGTATATTGCATAGCATCGGTTTCAAGTATAAGCGATGCCAATCGAAACGTAAATTACTAATGGAACGTTATGATATTACTGCATGGGGTTCAAGATATTTGGAGAGAATCCGAAGAAATCGCAATGTGGAAAAAAAACCTGTAGTATATTTAGACGAGACCTATATACACAACACTTATCATGCCAAAAGTTGCTGGCAAAGTGAGGAGGAGCCTGGGGTGTTCGTGTCAGAGTCATCAGGGAGTCGTTGGATAATTGCTCATGCAGGAACTGAAAATGGTTTTGTTAATGGTGCATTGTTAATGTTCAAATCCCAATCCAAATCCTCAGATTACCACGATGACATGAACTCAACAAATTTTTTGAAATGGATGAGTGAGAAAGTCGTTCCTAACCTACCTGAAAGGTCACTTGTGGTAATGGACAACGCTCCGTATCATTGGACTCAAATAAATAAAGCACCTACAATGTCAAGTATTAAACGTGACATGCAGGAATGGCTGCGAGGAAAGGGAGTATATTTTGAAGATACTTGGACAAAAGCTGTATTATTTGGATTAATTAAGCAAAACAAAGGTCCACCTACATATGCCGTGGATGAATTATTAAAATCTCACAATCATGAATTGCTAAGATTGCCGCCTTACCACTGTGATCTCAATCCGATCCAAAAAATGTGGAGCCTTGTAAAGAGACGGGTAGTGGATAAAAACGTGGGCCAAGATCCAAAAAAAATGTACGCCTAACAGAAGAGGCTTTCGAGTCTGTTACAGCGGAAGATTGGGCAGTTCAATGTAAACATGTACAGCATTTGGAGGAAGAATATTTAAAAAATGATGGTCTTATGGATGAAGAAATGGATCGATTTATTATATCTACGGCTAGTGATAGTGAAACAGAATCTGATTCTGTTTCTATTCACTCTTCTGACAGTGATCATAGTATGACCGATCATAATTATTCAATAAAACTTTGAACAAAACTTTTTAAATGTTATTTTATTTTTCTAATTTGAAGTTGGTTGAACATCTATATTTCCATTTTACATTTTAGAAATGACAGGAAGATTAATTTTTCACTAATCTGACCTTAGCAGTATAAACATCAAATAGGTACCTATATAAAAAATATATTCTATTAAAAACATTTTTTTTCTTATCTAACTGTTCGAGTACCTACGAAGTTAATATAATGAAACTAATGAACTATAAATTATTTCCCCTGATTTCCCCATACCATATAAATTTAACCGTGGCAACATTATGTCGCGCGAATACAGCGCTGCGTCTGCAGGTCTTCTTTCGTGAAATGGACTTTACTTGTTCTGTGCCTAAAACGGCTACGGCGACACCACCGACTTAATAGAGAGTGGGCGACACTAACGCTTTGCGCCCTTTGCGGTTTGCGGAAATATCATAACGTACTGATTACTTACTATTTACTGTGTTCTTAGTGCTAGGTGTGCACACCTTAGAATACATAATAATATAGATAGAACGGACACTCCCACCCCCGCCAATTTCAAGCTTCCTCACTCCTCAGGCCGTTTCGGATACGCTAGGAGCACTCAACGAAGGGCTGGTATCGAACATCTAATTCCTAACGAAATATCATCATGGTGGGGTGTGGTGCTGTTTACGGCTGTCCGTCAGCTAAACGGGACAATATTAAAAGCTTTATTTAATTTCCTAAGGATAAAATAACGTAAGATTAGAAACTTTTAAATAACGTTGCTTTATAATAACGTAGTAATTTTTAATTCAAAGTTCGTAACTTACACAGCCAGTTTTGTGCACGGATTGATAATGCCTGAAGGAATAATCATAGTGACAGAATAAAGTTTCCTTCTTGGGTAAGTGTAAAATAATATGTGAATGTGTACCTACTAACGAAAATAGATATCTACGTACCTATCGATCATCGGTTTCGTTTGATTTTAGGCGGCAATACATACACCCTTTTAATTAGAATAGTATTATTTTCTATCTATTTTCCTCTTCTTCTCCTTATCCAAGATATGTGTAAAAAACGATAACTGTAATGACAAAGATCACGGACTCCGGAGTCTGTGGAGTGGCTAATTTAAATTAAAAAAATATAGAATAGTATAATTTGGCACCATTATATTTATGTAACGCAACATTATAGCAAGTTTATAGACTACTTTACGTCACCAGGTGAACTCAAGGGGCACAACTATTCATATAATAAAATAATTCAGTAGCCCTAGCTCTAACGCATACATTCACGCGTGTGTACGAACGACATCTGCGTAGTTGTGTGAAGAGTAGGCAACTCCACAGCGGCGCTTGTATGGAGTTTTAGTGGAGTATCCGGGGTGTGCTATAGCTCCACTCAGCCCTCTCCCTACAACGTACTATTTTACTATTATTATCTATTATATGGTACTATAACGAACTACCGCCATCTAGTTGCGATGTTTTTTAGTTTTATTTATTTCTTTTCCGATTGAAAGGATTCGTGCTTCGTGCAACATGTTGGCAGCACAATACGTTCCCATGGCAACGCTTAATGATGGAAATGCGTAAACAATTCGATTTTGTCATCATGCATGTGTCAATGATTTGCAACAATATACTTTAAAATGGATACAATTAATTAAAACATGCATAATGGAAAAGGAATTGGACGCCGAAGTAATAAAAGCAACTCAGACATCCCTTGGGAAATACGTAAAACGTCCTCCGCTCACTGAAAAACTACTGAAAAAGCCACCTTTTAGATTCCTGCACGACATCATAACTTCTGTGAGTATTGATTATTCATATTATTTATAGTGCTATTATCTTCTCAGGCTTTTTGGTAACCGCTTTTGTGATTATGTTATTAAAATGTACATTTTACTAACAAGGAAAGGGACAAATAAATTGATACTTATAAATATAAATTCTGTTACTCATTTCAAATAAATACCAGCCTGGAAATATAAAAAAAGTTGGACGTAGTCTCGCTAAAACAAAAACTGTGTCCATCGAGTCGCCCACATAATATGCACGGTGCGCTGTCACATACAGGCTGACACGCACACATCAATGGGTCATTACACGCGCTACTTGTGTATATGTGTACGTGTCAGCTTTTCAGTGACAAACTGATAACGCACACGTGCAAATCTGCAAATGTGGCCGACTCTAGTGACACAGTTTTGTTTTAGCGAGACTACGTCCGACTTTTTTATACGTCCATGAATACCAATC